>DWJN01007372.1:0-10029 GCA_018248895.1 Carystus phorcus
GCCGTCCACGGCTCCTACTCCCTGGTGCAGCCCGACGGCTCCGTACGCAAGGTCGACTACACCGCCGACGCGCACAACGGGTAATCCTCCTTACTTTGACTTTTATACCTACTTTGCGATTAAAGTTTTACAAATGGCTGGTATGATAAGAAACTCATGATAAGAAACCAAACTCATTCACAATAAAAGACGCATAACAAACGCATTACTAAGGAAATGGTCATAAAATTACTCGAATGCACGCAATGACGTATAGAAATGTAACGTAAGAGTATGCAAAAAGAGGTGAAAATATTTACAGTTGGCTTATCATAAAGGTTGTGAAAAACCTTATAAGGTAAACATCGAAATGAAACCAGAAAACTCAACCTCAACAAAGTGAGACTGTTTCATTGCCTCTTTCGTTAGGTGCGTCAGCAAAGAATCCTAAACTTATAGATAAATGGAGGTTCTCGAAGGTTTATATTGTTTTTCTTTCAGCTTCAACGCCGTCGTGCACAACTCCGCGCCTTCCGTTCACCCTGCCGTTGCGCCTGCCTACCATCATTACTAACCTGTCTGAAAACTAGAAGAGTTTGTTTTACCATATGAGTGACCGTACTATGTAATTGTGGATAATTTATCTTTTTGTAAATATGTGAGTGAGAATGTATTAAATAAAATAAAGAATTTGACATGTACTTTTGGTTTATTAATCTAACCTAAATGGGAGCATTCATTATGCACATATAATAGTGATACAATAAGGACATAATAAATATTTTTCATGCATAATATAGTAAAAACAATAATATAGTTATAAATTATCCAAACCACCTAATATCTAAAATTTTATATTAATTAGCCTTAAAAGCCAAATGAAGTCTAATATAATTCCTTATCTTGAGATTAAAACTAAAAAAACGGTTGTTTCAATACTTTTGAACAGATCGAAGAACAATAAATAATACTTTCACAGTAGAAATTTCTTTACACCACTGTCAAATTAACACAAACTTATCTAATAATATAATACTCATAAATCTAATGGTCCACGTTAATCTGTAATAAATACAAAAAATAACTCAATTTGTCAATAAATATTATCTTGATCGTGGTATAAGTAAAAGTATTTAACTGTCATACACTATTTGGTACGTTAATAATTATTTTAAATTGATTTTAGAAACTCAGTTACCGATGATATACTCCTAGTAACTGACGTATATAATAAAGCTCTAAAACAATAACATAGTTTTGTTCAATTTGTTTAGGTCAACTCATAATACGACGCTTTATAGTGCTTCAGGAATTATTTTTTACGCCGCATTTCAGCAACTATTTTCGTTATTATGTCTAAGTTATTTTACGCAATCTACATCATTTTCATACTATTTTATAGATATTAGGTAGCATTAGGAAGATAGAGATTAATTCTGCTACCTTTAATGATTAAATAAAAAAGAATTATACATCAACTATATAGGATGAAACTATACTAATATTATAAAACTGAAGGGTCTGTTTGGTTGAACGCAAGAATATCAGGAATTACTGGTTGGAATTGAACAATTCTTTTTGTCTTTAATAGGTCATATACCGAGAAAGGCTATAGGTTATATAACATAACGCTACGACCGATAGGAACTAGGCATTGGTAAAAAATTTTACTAAAACGGGACAAATGTTCCAAGGTGATACGAAGTTCGCGGGCTCTACTAGTAGGAATTATACTCGTAGGAAGTTTAAAAGATATTAAAAATAGTTTCTGTTAACAAATAAATTGGCCGGTGTGTCGTGCTTTTCTTCCAAATGTAACCGTCACGCTATCTTGTATTTAGATATTGAAAAGAGAAAATTATTAATAACAGCGTTTCATATCAATAAAATATTACAATACTTAATTTTTTCTAATTTAACGTACGAACATTTTTATTAAGAAAAAGAGTTCGTGCAATAAATTATGAAAAATAAATCTTCTCAGAAAAGCATAAGCTGGCTATATCTGCATGTTACAGATAATTTTAAATTAGGGGTTTCACGTTATATTGACCTTTTCAGGGAAACGTACTCGAAATATGCTAGCGGGAATATGTCTGACACTGTATATAGTAGACCTTGGTCTTTTTTAGAATATGGAACGTTATATCAAAAAATAAAATATTTAAGCGTTTATATGGCGTCTTATACAAGAAACAGAAGAAAAATAGTGATAAGTTACCGTCGCCCATGAATATCAGCAACACCAAAGGCAACACTGATACATTGTTGGCCAAAT
This sequence comes from Carystus phorcus, assembly GCA_018248895.1. Taxonomy (NCBI): domain Eukaryota; kingdom Metazoa; phylum Arthropoda; class Insecta; order Lepidoptera; family Hesperiidae; genus Carystus; species Carystus phorcus. The sequence goes on from DWJN01007372.1 coordinate 2,258, forward strand.
AAGAGGGATGAACGTACTGGTTCTCAAGCCCTGAGTCGTAACACGACATATCATTTAGAGGCTGACTCATAGGCACAAAAGGTGGCACGGTAACTAGGCAGGTTGTACATCCATACTAATAATATAAAGCTGAAGAGTTTGATAGTTTGAACGCACTAATCTCAAGAACTACTGGTTTGAATTGAAAAAATCTTTTGGTGTTGGAATGTACAGTTACCGAGGAAGGCTATGGGCTATATAACGTAACGCTACGACTAGTAGGAGCTGAGCATTGATGAGAAATGTTCAAAGGTCAGAAATGTTTGAAGTTCGCTGGGTCTACTAGTATACTTATATGGGACTTAACTGTGAATCTGAATCGTTCTTTCAACCACATGAAAAGAATCATCAAAATCGGTTCATATGTTTAGAAGTTCAGTTTCATACGCATGATTATTATACATAGAATATTATATATAGGAATTGTAACGTTCTAAGCTAGTTTAAGGAACAATTCACTACTACTAGACACGCTATTCAAACTACAAGGCCCTTAAATCCACACGAAAACCGGAATCACTGCCGCTTTCTAAATAGAAGACAAAACCTTTCGACACATCAGACCTTTGTTTTGATGGCCTTGAAATGTTATTGTTATTTGGTTGCCATATAACTTAGTGATACTTATGTCTACTTCCGACAATCACCAGTTCCCTACTCATTTGATGATTAATTGCAAGAATGCCTGAGCGCAAACATATATCCACATAAATAAATTCCCAAACAGGGACTGATTTCAAAGACCGTTATTCTGAGGATAAATGCTTTACCAATCGAACTACATAAGATTGTCGACGATGATCGAACCTACGATGCTCACAGAATTGTGCACATAACGTAGCTGTAGCATATTCCAGTGATATCTACAAAAGATGATAATTGACCGTTAATAACGATCAATTTCACCGACGTCCTACTTTAAACAAATCCGCTTACAGGCAGTGAATTTGAGAGTGGTATGAGTGACAGGATTTATCAGTTATTAAAGATAGTATATTAAATAACGTTCCTGAAAATATAGAGAGCGACTTCAATGCTATTCATGTTTAAATTATTCAATACGTCATCGATATTCATAAACAACGGTGAACTTTATAATAATCTCATACCATCTCACTTACTGACACACGGGGCATTTTATAGCCCCAGTAACCTCATATGTTAATGTTTTAATTTTAAGAGTTTAGGGTTTTTATACCCTAAACTATTAACATTAAGATATAGAATATTTTTATTTATATTTTGAAGAATATATGAAGAAAGTACTAACGTGGTTTGTGTAATCTTTATAAATGCAATTGATTTTTGTTTCAAATGTTTTTAATAATCAATTAATGTATACTGATATTATAAATCTGAAAAGTTTGTTTTAATATTTGTTTGAACGCATTAATCTCAGGAACTACTGATTATAAAAACTTCTACAAAAATATATTTAAGTGATTGAAATTATAACTTACCTGTGAATTTCCTGTCAAGGACAAGACACGTATGTCAATTTTGTTAAAAAAAAGAATAAGTATTAATAATTTTGTTATGTTCAAACTGTGTACAGAAAATTAAGTCGCTTACGCTAATAACTTATATTCAAACTTCCTAATATACGAATGATTCATGCATTTGGCAAGTCCAAGATGTTGACAAAAATTCTTACACACCTTATTTTTTAAAACTACTTAAACTAAAAAACTATGAATTCTCCTCAATATTTAGGTACGCTTCGGCATTCTACAGTTTATTAAACAATAAAAGTAAGTTACCTATATATTTTATTAATACTTCTTTGTGATATTCACAGTAAATACTTTTAAAATACTGCGTGATATTTAATTAGTGATTTTTAATAAAAATACGAAGGCTTTTTTATTGCATATAATTAATTGCATAAGAGGCATGTGTTGACAGGACGCCTAGTACCTAATATTAAGTCCAAACTAATTTACTCGCAAACTAATTTACTAACATACGACTGTCACAAGATAGAGCAGCCTGGCGCGGCTTGGTTCAGGGAAAATGCTATGATGGCCACGACCCTCAGTCATGAGGAAACGACGTAGAAGAAGAATTTACTCGCAATGTTCCCTGTCCAACAACGATTCATTGAGAATTAGAAAGTTTGCTTAGCCTATTTAAACGGGGAAAAAACCTCATAAATTTTCAAAAGCATTGAAGAAGTTATACAAGCCGTCTCTCCGCAATAACCGTTGTCTGTCGTTCATCATTAAATTCAATGTCGGGACCAAAGATACGTCATTTTATTCCTCCATAATGTCTCTGCTAGCGCGACCACAAATGATAGGATTTTATAACTCCTTTACTAACTCCCTCCTTTTATGAGTACGCTTTAAAATTGGAATATATTTACAACTATTACACTTGATGCCCCTTCTTTGCTTCTCATTTAAGAGAATGAGAAGTCAATTAACTTTGGACCTTTTCCGTTTTGCATTTTGGTATTTAAAGTCTTGAATGAGTAAGATCACAGTACTATCAAGTGTTTGATGAATACGAATCCTACACTATGTATAAGTAAATTTGCATCAGCAACTATGTACGAGTACTAATATTAACTAGTAAATTAACCCTTCCTAAGTTCAAAGTCAGTTACGCTCACGTTATCTCGAGTGGCGCGTGAGCATTGACGCACTCAGCAATCCGTGAGATAAAGAAGTTCATTGAACCCATTCATTGCTTTCATTCATGATTCTCATCTACGTTCTAGGTTCTAATGATTGATAAGAGATAGGCAAATACTGTTAGTGACTAGAATAGAAGTCAATAATAAATATTGTCACTTTGTTTTAATTACAGTTTTTTTTACATACTACATAGACCTTTTATCTCAAAGATGGATAAATATGACAATATGTGTCATTTTGGAGCGAGACGATTCATAATCACATAGAGTTAGTAAGAAGCAAAAGATATCGTTGAATGACGTATTAGATTTTTTCCCGAACTTAGAAATTTCTAGAGATATTTTCCTTAACTGTATTTCACATTATATCATAGAGCCGACAGATGTTTTGCCATGTTTCAATATGAATAAAAAATAAATACAAAAATAAAACGTTTAAAATGTAATATAGGAAATCCTTTAAATGCATAGGTGCATAGGTGAAAGAAAGAAGATAATTTGTATTATATTTTAAACGTTTAGTTTAGAGGATGAATTTTAAAATATTACTACCCACTGCCTAAGTCTTATCTTGTGTTGATCAGTCACTGTAGCGTTTTATATATTTTATGTAGATGTGGAAAGAAGTGGCAAAATAAAAAATAAAGTCAATACACATGTAAATCTCACGACAAGCTTTAATATCCTATAAATCGTGTCATGACGTTATATTTTGATATTAAAAGTTTAACAGAAATAGTTTATTTTATTCTTTTTAGGACATTTAAATAAAAGCTCGGTTTTAAAAAGTTTTTCTACGTTTAATTTATTTCAATTGTAATTATGATTATTACAAACTTTTAGGATTTAGTAGGTACTCAATATTACCTATTGTCTGTCCTTTTGTCCATGGTTTGGCTAAAAGAGTCTTTATAGAATGGCAGTATAAAGCTAAGTTTTTTACTAAACACGGACATCATAAATCATATGATTCAATTATTATTTTCTAATTATATTGTTGAGAGTAACAAAATTATTTTAGAGTGCAAAAACGTTGGCAATTGCGTCATAAATTAGTAGAGAAGCGATGGCATGATCTGATGTTGAGTCATTGCGACAATTACGCCTTTAATTTAAAGGGTTAAAGATTAAATTGGTTTGCAAAGATTCATTGAGACACAAATCATACAGCTTGTAAAAGTAGTCCTGATTTATAACACATTTTTGGCCATAGAAGTTCATTCTTTTATTTCAAATTTGGAATGATTTGACACGTGGTAATTGATATCAGGCACAGTTTATACGAACCTGTACAGAGTAGGAACAGGTGTAGAGGTAAAAAACTAATTTTGAGCAGCGAACAGGAAGGACGTATCTTATCTGTGGTGACATGGTATTCCTCACGTGCGCTTCTCAGAAATCGGGTATTCTGGACTTTATGAATGAAATACTATGGCCATTCGGTCTTTTGAATTATTAAGGATATAATTTTAAGTTAGTGAGAGAGATATGACATTAATGAGTGGGTGTTAAGAGTCATAATTACATGGAGTATCTTGAAAAGTGAATTGGTATATAATACACTATGATCACTCATATTTTTTTATCGTGATCTAAGATACAGCATAATGTAATTACATTCGTACATAATATGTGTAAGTATATATTAGATACATATTTATGTATTAACTAACATTTATTAAAATATAATCCAAATGTTGAAATGTAAGTTAATACTTACTATCTATCTATTTTACCGCTTGTGTATTTATTTAGCCACAATAAAAAATTGTAAACACCGTTTATACTATATTTTGTATGGTGGACCAAGCATAAATATGGGTAACTGTAATTCCGAATACGTGCGTTCAGTCACGTTACATAACTGGACCCGTTTATCGTTAAAATACGAGGTTGGAACTACTCAAACACTATGTGAGTGGGACCCCTACTAAATCCACTTATCTTATTTAGATTATGGTGAAACCAGTCAGTAAATAAGAACCGATAATAAGTTTAACGAAATTATTATAGGGTATTTCCTACATGTAAGGTCTGTAAAATATTTCCGATTTTTCCTTTTACTGTTGATAAGAAACCCTTTTCTACGTCCTAAACTCTAAGTTGATGACGTAGAATCTACTTATATTAAATTTATATTAGGATTAACTACCGAGGCATATTTTTATAACATATGTATATTACAAACATTGAAACCTTTTGGTTAAAGTTAATATCCAGGTAACGAGCGTGCCTGCAGTTGCTTAACTCCGTCGACCGCTTAGAATCGATGCGAGCCGCCGGGCTATGAGCGCTTCCGATTTAGATTTTATTAGGTATTTCTAAATATATATAACTCAAAGGAGACTGACTGACATAGTGATCTATCAACGCACAACCCAAACCACTGGACTGATCGGGCTGAAATTTGGCATGCAGGTAGATGTTATGACGTAGGCATCCGCTAAGGAAGGATTTTGATCAATTCTACGCTCAAGTCAAGTCAAAAGTAGGATATTTGACTCGGTGTGTTTAACTGCAGTCGGTTTTCTTTATCGATTCCCAAAACCTTTATTTTGACCGGCAATTTATTGGCTATTTCCATAAAAAGAACGAGATTCATTGTATGTGTATACACACAGTTAAACGTAAATGTAATCAAATCATTAAAACGAAGGTGTATTCGATTCGATTCCACTCTGTAAATGTATTTTACATTTTTATTACAAGGTCATTAATTCTATAAATCGCACAATATACAAGAAAATAAGGTGTACAAAAAGTTCAGTTTCTAAGTTATGTTAACAATTTTGTAAATCTGAATAATATATTTGATATTTTATTCATCTACATCAAGTTTTAAAATATCTATCTTTAAAAGATAACGATGTTGCTATCAAAGTGCAAAACTCATTTCAAAGCATTTTAGAAAATCTTAAGAACATCTTTGAAAGCATTATAAAAATGCTTTAGTCGCATATTTACTGTGTGTCACATTGACATTCCTAGAGAGATCATTAACCTGTCTATAGCTCACCGAACCAAATATTTTACTAAAGTCTCACCGCGTCTTAGATACTTGATATGTTAACAGTGATAACACTTAAGGAATGATCCTTCATAACTAACGACCTGCTAGAATAAAAGATATTGTAATTTACACTTGTTTATAGCTATCAAGAGCAATGGTTAGTATTGATCGTAAATTAACCGAAAAGTGGTTCAATAAAATTCGGATAGGCATTCGGAGAGTAAATGCGGATCGACTTGTAATAACATTTGAGTGCTTCTTTACTTAGTCCGCATTAAACAGTCGCTCCTAATTCAGCTGGTAGTGTAAGGGTAAGTAGGAAAGAAGAATATGATCTTCACATTTATATGCCGTCTACTATAATGTGGCTTGGACAGCATTTTATATAGAAAAGGGCATGGAAAGCTTCAAGGTGTAAGGCTGTAAACAATAGATCATTCGAATCATTCGTTCAAATAATTGCTTACGCATCAGGTAAATGGACATTATTAGACGTAATTTAAAAACTACTCGTCAGATGTCGCTCAAATTTAAATGGGACCACGTGACATGTATCAGTTAAAAGTTATTCATAAAAATATTACAGCCAAATTGAGAACCTTCTCCCTTTTTGGAGTAGGTTAAAAATAATCCGAACGATGTTACGAACACCTTTACAGAAATTGGTTTCCTGCTGATGGATAAGTGTCTAACAGCAGGAGCTATAACGTAGTAAATTTACAGAAAGCACCAATAATTACATCAAAATTAGTCTAAGCCCTAATCCACAAGTTGTTTGATCCACAATTTTATTGGCTTTGAAATTAGCGGACAGATTTTGCGTTACAAGTGCACATGCAGCGTATAGGACAAATGCAATCAGACTCCATAATCCCTTGCGATCGAATCGCACCGAGACTGAATGGTTAAGGATTATCTACATAGAAATAACCAGAATACCCTGATCTCTCTCAACGGATTCTCGCGCCACCATCAAGGATCTAGTTGAAGTAGGTAATAACATTCTTACAGGTCTGGAAATGTTGGAAGCGTATTAATGGAGAGAAAATAATTCCGTGTTACAGCCGGGATCTCGTCAAATCCTCGCTATTACCAGGGTTTATTCGCGAACCTATAACTAACGCTTTTCAGCAGATCTTAAACTTTAGCCGATTATTTATTAATGTTTCATGAGATTCAGATTTCTACAGCTGAGTCCGCGAATTAAACACATCTTTATATATTCAATTTTTAGTATGTCACTGAGCTTCTTCTAAACGGTTGTATGTATTTATGAAGATTTAAGAATGATTCAGAATCATAATTCGACCCTATTGAAAATATTTTTATGTTGCAGAAATCTGCCGAAATCGTTAGTTTCTTAAAAAACAGAGATCAAATAGGATGCTCACTTATTAATGTACTGTTTTTAATTAGATGATAACATTAAAGCACACGACTCACCGTTGCCTCGGAGCGGTTTCAACATCATCCCTTTGGTGTGTTAAATGAAAACAATGGGAACGGCTAAAAACGAAATACACAGGCATAATAGGCACCTGCCGGCTCCTTAAAAGAAATAATTACAGAGGTCACAACGTCACGCGTCCCACCTATTGATAACGAGTGGTGGGCGGTTATATCGTTTCCAAGTTCTCAGGTCTTTCTATTCTTATAATCTCCAGTGAGAGCACGTAGTTTCTTCTCTTTTATTTCTTGATCAGCAACGCATCGGTAATATTTTGATTTTGCTGATGATTGTGAGCGTAGAGGACCTCTTCATCAGTTCTCCTTTGTCGATTAGGAACAGTCTTAAAAAAGGGTGAAATAGAATTATTATGATCTTGCTTTATTACCTTTCGTCCTTGTTAAATGATTATACAATTATTTTTTATTTTACTGGTAAATATTTCACTTATTAATTCCAATTACGATATGTTTGTATAATTCATTAATCGATATTCAGGGAATTTTCAATCTTGCGTTTCTTTTCTACTGTTTGTAATGTAAATGACTTCTTTCTGTCGCAGTTTCTTCTCCTCGATGTAAAAGCACCTTTCCGAAATGGTGGTAGAATCAAAAAATGACGTGCATAAGTGTATTGAA
>DWJN01007373.1:0-10029 GCA_018248895.1 Carystus phorcus
GGAACAGAAATAAGTGCGGTCGTGAGCGTGATCGTTGTGGACGTCTAGTGGAACGCGGCCTTGAATGCTTCCACAATCCTTGCACCGACAGGTGCTTTATAAATAAACGTGTACATTCGACGCCAAAATCACATTTAGGCCGGGTCGTTCTAAAATTAATTTATTAAATAAAATATACATAAACTGGTAACCCTATATATATGGCAGATCGATTCAAGCATTAGACATTTGTGCAAGCCGTCTTATTCATAAATACTGTTACGCAAAATCAATTTAAAATTGAAACATAATAATACATATTATCCATTGGCCAAGCTAAATGATACAATAATTTGATATTTACAGTAATTCACAATGACATTAGATACGAGTAACTATTTGCTTTGATTCTCCTACGACCATGACCATGTTATTAAATATTATTTTATCATTACGCTTTATTAGTATTAAAAACATGTGTCTAGCGCATTATATTACATTTCCTACATCATAAGACCTGCAATAGTATCTCAATTATCAAATATCTAAGACCGTAACACTCTCCACTTTACCTTGTAAGGACAATTACCCCTATTTAATATATTAGTATCTCTAGAACGGACCGTGAGAAACAAATTTCGTCTTAACATACCAAGCTCATCTTTATAACAATATATTATATATAGATATAATAATATTATTACAGTCAAAACTTTTTTTAATTCAAGTGCTTTTAATTGACATAGAGAAACTATTTTTTAACTGTCGATAGTTTAATAGGAAGTTTAAAGACATAGAATATATAGCGTTGAACCTAATAATTAAGCCATGGGGTATTTGATAGTATTAAAAATAAAGTGTTTGTTATACACATCTCTACACATTATGAATTATAAAAACGTTCTGCAGTTAAATCACTTAAAAATAACTGGTAAACCATCCAAAAAACCATAATTAAAAAGAATTTCTTAGACGTCGGTGACGTGACACAAAACGGTCCGGATTGCGTCCAGGCCGCGATGACGTCATTTGGCGGTACACATCAGTTCGCCGACACTACTTTATCGTCACCGAAGGCTAAAGACGCCATATTGCTCATTTATTATATCGTTATTGAAAAATTTGTATTTGTACGAATTTTTAAGACAAATACACATTAGTATTAAAATTACGAACTTTTTGTAGGTTCTTTGACTTAAGTGTAATGGGCTTTAAAAACCTTGTCAAATAGCCTATTTATATGACTAGACGCAACACATTTTTGATTGACAACAACAAATTTTGATTGACAACTCGAACAAAATTTATATTGAACGAAACGTGCACTGTAAATAGTTATGTCAGTCAAAAGCACTTAATAAAAACAGTTCCGAATGTCCATTATACAATATCATTAAAAAGTGTGAGACCATTACTTTATTACTTTACAGATAACTTACAGTTGCAGCCAACAATTTTACGATCATATTTGGTTGATACAAAAATGTCAACGAATTCGATAAACACTTATATATTTTTTTAGATTTTTAAACGTTATTTCCCTAAACGCTATGTATTGTAATAAGCAAACGAGGAAGACAGTCGGTAGACAGAGTAACGCCATATAAAATGTCGTACAAGAAATATGTTTCAGTATCAAAGTGACGCAGTTAGAAGCTACGGAAGACGTAATAATCGAGGGTATTGAGAGTACTTATTGATGTTTTAAAATTTAAATGGTAATATTTAAAAGTTGAATTTTTGTAATATAATTGAAGACATGAGTGGGTGAAAGTGATATGTCACATTTTTGGATTTTCGCTGTTTTATGCATGAATGCATGGTGTTTTTTATTTTCTATAATACCGCTCCTATTTTTAAAATACTAAACAGTTGGCACCGTTTATTGGTTCGAAACACTTAGGTGTTTTGTAGTATCCTAAAATGTTTACACAAAACTTTGAAATCGATTTTCTCGAAATTTGAATTTTGCGACATATCACCTTCATCCACTCATGTCTTCAATTATCATTGGATTTATCTGTATAATGTAGCGTTGTCTAACTATCGAGATCTCGAGAAACAGTCATACTATCGATAGGCCTGTCGCTAAATAATAAATAAATAACGCCACACTCATAGCCCCACACTAGGATACCCTGTGTCGTGCCGTGGACAAAACAGAAAGACATCTGTTTAAATGTCTTTGACACCCAGACCGAGAACGGAAATTTAAATTCATCATTGAAATTTCAACAACTGGGAATCGAACCCAGAACCCTTCGAGCAGCGGCCTAGCATGCAAAGCATTAAGTCACGCTGGTTTTCATATCAATAGAAGATAGTATCTATAGTTTTACGTTGAGACTATAATAGTGGTCAATACATGTACTATAAGATTTGCTCTGTCGATATTTTACTAAAATTACTATCGATAGTTAGACAACACAAGTATGTATTGTAAAATACTTTTTAAAACAGACCAAAATTATTATTAATGGACAATGATACGATAATATAAAATTGTTTAAAATTCCTATCTCAGAAAAACCTGCTCTTAAAAGGAGATAATTTAAAAAACTGAAATACAACCGTTTTTGTTGTCACTCCCCCAGTAATAACTGAGGGCATTACAATAACGAAGTCACTAGATTCAGATATAAATAAACTGCTCACAGCAAACGTTAATACATAAACACTAGCCTCTTTTTAATCTAAAATAAATAATTGACCGCTGTCTTATTGGAAAACACTGAGATTCTGAATATTAAAAGCCAAAAGGATTCGTTGAACGAAGTTTAACCTAAAAATATGTTGCAAATGCAATATATATGTATATATACTGGAATTTTTACAAAGTAAGTAAGTAAAATTCGTACAAAATTAACAAATTTTAATTCAATTTACTTCAAGAAATATAATAGTCTAAGCATATACTGAATAGCATGCCTATACTTTTTGGATTTTCTTCTATTCCAATGTGTTTTAATTCGAAAATAAATAATTGGGATGTTGAATATTTGAGTGTTCAAAACGATGAAGAACAGCCAGATACAATCCAAACCGTATTATATATTTATTAATATAACGAATACTTTAAAAATCGCGCTTTTAAAATGCGTTTGACACTTCCCAAAGCGTTTATTACGTCATATGTACCATTAGAATAGTAAACTTTAACACCCACAATTCAAACTGTACTTTGTGAACAAGCAGACTAAATATATATTATATTTATATTACATGTATGTTAGTCTGTAAGGTATTTATGTTATGGACCTTGTTGCCAAAATAAATTAGAAAAAAAAATACACAGAAATTAGACGTGACGTTAAATATAATTAAATGCTTTAAAAATAAAATTTTTTTTTTACAACATCCCAAATATTCTCGATTCGAAACGAAAAAATGGAGTTCCTTCATTTGGGCTCAGCCCTCGAAGAAATTATAATTTTGGCCTTGAGACGTCATATCTAGCAATAGACTAGCTTACGATAAAATTATATAAACTTGTAACATTTATATGTTATTTTAAATAAATACTTGTTTAAATATACACAATACTTAATTAAATATAAATGCGTTACATATAATAGAAATAAATATAAATGCGAATAAATACACAGATTCATATAATAAACGTATTGGTGCATAATAAAAGTTCAATCACTTTTATCTGTCTGTACTGAACGTTTCGGGTTAACTGAGTTATAAGGTTATTAGAAATTGTATAGCATTAGTAACCCAGCCTGGCGCGAGTTGCCCTAATAAACAGGGTAGTGAAGCTTACAATGGAGAAGGTGGCGCTAAACTCTGAACAGATGGCGCTACTGTAGTTTGAGATAAGATCCGCATTGAAATTTTCAGGATTAATGTGTTATTCCGTACTTAATTTTTTTACATTTTTTAATGCATAACCTATCTGTTTTTCTTTTAATAATTTTTATATTGAACAAGTTAAAAAATGTATTCGTTTCAATAATATGAAATATGTAATCTAAACAAATTAGGCCAATAAACTAATCAAATCCATTTTTCAATAGTCATAATGAAAATGACCATAAAGTCACACAACACGATATCACAAACTGTAGTGGCGCCACCTAGTGACAGAGCTCGGCAGCTCCCTCCCCATTACGTTCAAGTGGATCTATTTAAACAAAACATAACCACGTGCTGTGCACACACCGACATCCGAAGCAGAACTCAAAACATTTTAAACTAACATCAATGTATTCGAACATCGACTACATTTGTCTACACTAACGTTATAAACAGGAATTTGTTTGTTTGTATTGAATAGGACCAAAAACTACTGGACCGATTTTAAAAATTCTTTCACCATTCGAAAACTACGTTATCCACGAGTAACATAGGCTATATTTTATTTTGGAAAAAAATAGGGTTCCGTAAGATATTTGGATTTTTCGGACACAAAGTGTAAACAATAATAATTTATATGGCAAAACAAAGTTTGCTGGCTCACCCGGTGTCTAATAAGTATAGTAGCCACAATGAAAACATTTTATCATCATCACTTCACTCATCACCGCACACCGCTACCGCCCCCCCACACCGCACCCCCACCGCTACTACCAACTCCACACACCCTTATCAACACCCCTAAACCTAACTTCAGAGAACTTAAAAAAGAAATTGATTTCTTTTAATTGTTTTATAATTTATCTACTTCAATTAATTAAACCTTCTTTAATTTTATTCAACTGCACATCAAGACAAAATCTATCAAATAACAAAAGTTTCATCGTTCTCTTGTACCAACAAAGTATTCGATAACTAACTAACTAACCATCAATGATTTATCGACTAAACAATACGTTAAATTTACTCAAATGCAAGTTTGTGCATAATTTGTTATCGATACGTCGCCAAGATAGAGGGCGCTGATATCACAACACATCAAAAACAATATTTATAATTCGACAGGTCAGATCAATGCGTCATTAAATGAACTTTATGATAAGCTACGTCATAACTTCTGATAAAGACGGTTAAATTGAGGAAATAACGAGGATTTTAATAACAACTATTAATTGTTAATTATAACAAGATCTACTAATTGTTATTTGTACAACTTAAACACATGTACACACAATGTGTGTCAATCATCAATACGAATGAATGTCAACTGACTTTTCGTCGACAACCAGTTGACAGTTACACATTTGTGTAACCTACATTTGTAGGACTAGTACTCGACAACAAGTTTTCAACCAACTCTCATCAATGTTTACTCCTAACATATCTGTTGTTCAGTCAATTTACTTCATAAACTTTTATTTAAATGATAACAATTATAAGTTATTCCAGTAACATCTTGCAATTTATCAACTGGTTGAACTAATATTTTGCATACACATTTAATTTAGATAGTTAGATGACATCATTATAAGCCCAATATGACTTATGTTAATTTTCATGCATAAGTTCAGTGCTTCTACTAAAAGCTTGTTTTTATAATACTTTTTACTATTAATTTAATTTACTCCTTGCTCTATTTATTGATATTTTGTTATTATATTTAATTAAAAACATAAATTTTTATTCGTTTCCATTGCTAGCATATTTTAATTATTTTATGATTATTGTTCCAAATTATACGAACGAAGCAATATATTATATTGTACCTTCAACTATTTATATGACATTGTACGGCTAGTTGCACTATAGCGGGGTCGGATCACATTGTTTTTAAACACATCCTACAACACAATACATGGCAATTCTTTAAGGTGAATATTAGGAAAGTTATACAACATTAAAAAGCTGACATACATTATAAATATCATAATAAATAAGTATATATATTTATAAAACAAATAGATACTATAACGAGAAATTATATTTCAGTTACAATAATTTACCTAATACAGTAATATTTTGTTCCAACAAACATTCCGTTCACAAACCGTCAACCTAAACCCTAGATTCCTTTATTCGATTGTTCTTTAAATTTACTATCAATGAATAATTTTACCATCGTTCTATACACAGAAATTACCTTAACATTTGTATTGTTCAACCACAATACAGAAAGCTCAACAACTCACATATGATAGACTGAAAATACACGGTTCAATCAGTGAACATTGAACAGAAGCTATTGAACTATTCACTTCAATGTCTGCATTCAATTAGTATATTTAAATATGTTAATAATGGCTTGAACCGTATATATTCAGTGTTAAAACCCCCATCCTACCGATAAATATAAATAAATATATAGTCAACAATAGTCTATTAACAACATATCACTATTCTGTTTAACATCAAACGCACATTTATCATAAAGACCTATCCAATAAACAAGTTTCTTACAAACATCCGAATAAACATTTGTATGTCTGGAAAGAGATAATTCGGCTTTTTAAGAAACCCTATATAACATAATTATTATATCATAATCACCTTTTTAAGTTATAACCATGCTGTTTATTGGACGTTACAAAAAACTTATCTTTCCTAGATAGGTCTTTATAATACTAAAATGTGTGAATTATTCGAGATAAGACCGCACCACTGACAGTTCACCGTGACCGTTTGACAGTTGACATCTGACAGCTGATTTCACAAACAACAATTTGTATAAGATCCTTTATAAAGTCGACTTTCACCGATCTGTTTTATGAATAAAACTTTTCGATAAGTTATTTAGTGTTAAAATTGAAGAAAACATGGGTTGCCTGATAAAATCTGGACCGGACTATAAATACAAATTGAAAAATGGCTTGTTTTTTTCCTTTTAACACAAAAACAACAAAATAATATAATCATACAATGAATGTTTTTTAAATGATAATTTCAATTGAAACAATCAAATAAACCAAATGCTTTATATTGTAGTAATCTCTTGAAATCAACCGTCAGTTTTTAAATATTTTAAACAATCTCGGTGAATAGTTGAGGTCGCTAGTGTGTTACGTGTCAACCGTCACAATAATTTAGTTACTACAGACTGTACAGGTGGCGCCACAGATCAGTAATATAAGTGTAAAATCCACAGGCCAATACCTCATGCCGTTAGTCGTGTTTCCTGGCCAGGGGTGCGCACGGTCCTTCACTCCCCGAAGTGTTTGCCGTGGCCACGCCTGTGTCTCGGTCTGGGCTTGGCGCGGCATCAACTGCGCTTGTCCGTGTCTCCTGTAATATACGAAGCTAGATGCCAAAATTCTCTAAATCTTTCATTTTTGTATGAAATTAAATAAAATTAAAGTTAAGACAAAAATAAGTAAGTAATGTCTGTGGAAACATTGATTAGATAATAATTTATAATAATATATAATACATTTTTATTTTGTGCAATTAAATTACTCATATTTGTTAGTAATTACAATGTGTAATATAGCACCACTTCGCCACTCGACAATAGATGGCGTTAGTAGGAGCTTCCTAAATCACGCTAACAACTTATGCTTGGGAATTGTATAAGACAATTCATGTCATTATGTATGTTGATCTGAATCACGATCACAGGCCTTTAGAGTGGCATAATAAAGCTTCCACACCTGCTGGGACTGTATTTGAAAGCTCCTAAGGTTATCGTTTTATATCCACGACAGTATAAGATGAAAATTAGACAAAAAAAAAACTAAAATATTTAGAATCCGCGGTAATACAAGTTTAAAATCAGACGAAGTATCTTGCTGATGACAATCACCTGACCCACAAATAGTCTGTTAGACATGTTAGGTACGTAATATCCTAAAAGTATCTTAGAGTATTTCAAATATGTACGCACAACCTACGCGCGGCAAAATGTTTTATTACTTTTGTAATAATATTTAAAAATATATATCTCCATTTATTTATTCCTTTGCATACACTCAAGACAGAATAAATAGTAATATATTTACCTGTTCTCAATAAAATGCTCGCGCAAAGCATCACAACTCAGGTTCTTTCTTTAAATTTATTGTATTAGTATTTTGTTGAGAATAAAAATACGATGTCGTAACATTTTGACACTGGCATTTTTCTACATTTTCTCTGGAGTAACGTTGGTAGCGAATAGCGCGTCACGTCGGAGATAGACGTACCTTCATAAATCTCATCCTGCGAGATTTAAACTAGTAAGCCCGTGCGCGGTGTTACCTACAAGCTGTAGGTCACATTCACTGAGTGTAAACGCTCGGCTTACGATCTCGGAATATGTTACGCGTAAACTTTACGATAATACGCTACGTATCTACTCGCTCGGGAAATTTACATACGCATATAAGTTAACCGAGAGGCGTTTTACAGTTAAGTTGGAATAAGTTTGCCACAAAATTTCGTTAAATTATAATGCAGTTTACTTAACGACTATTAATGATCGATTACTATGAGAAACACTGGATGCGGTTAGGGTGACAAATATTGAAGAAATAAAAAACTTTCAACAAAAAAGGGAAAACCCCCTTCAAAAAGGATAAAATAATTTGATGAGGGAACTGTTTAGAAAGTTTGGTCTAGATCAATTAAAAAAACTGACACCGACTTCCTAAACACTTTCCCTCATCAAATTACTTTTGTTCTTTTTATAGGTGACTTTTTATTATAAAAGTTTTTTATTTCTTCCTTTATAATGGTTCCTTATATTATACAGGCGTTATGTTATATAATTGCTTTGTCAATGGGTAAAAGAAAAAACCTCATTTTTTTAAGTCGTATAAAAATTATTACGCGTTTATGCACACTACAGCGAAATTCAGGTGGCTACATAACATCAGTGATATCTTATCGAATATAACAATTAGTTTGGCTACACATTCTTTTGAATATAAAATTAATTCAGTCTGATGTATCAATCTGATAAAATCATTTAAGCATTTTTTAAACGTCTTATACAATCAAAATACCTACATCAGATTTTAGAAATCCCCCTCTTTATTACTAATTGAGGAAACTTTCTTTATATTTCGTTACATTTTCCGGGTTCTGCGGACTGTTGATACAAACTTCTCTCAAACATTCTTGTTATTTGGGTTCGTTAAGCGATAGTCAGTAAGACTGCTAATTATATCTTAATTAGTGAGAAATTCAAAATACTTTACATTGAACAGGCATAATATTTGTATGCGGACCATAAACAAACTTTACTTTAAATTCTGCTTAGTAATGATAAGTACAACATAAACAACTAAGTTAGAAGAAATTGTCTATGTATATAAAATCAATACTTGTTTATTTGTTTATTTGTTCTTTGTAAACTCTGATATCGATAATGTCTTTATCAACTTTGTTCATAATTCTGTGAAACCAAAATTATATCAATCGGTTAATGAGTTAAAGTAAACAAAAACTTTGGAAAACGTTGATTTTTTGTTGATCAATCGGACTACATCTACCCATATATGTACATAATTATATAGCCAACAGTACTTCAATAAACAAAATCAAAACGAATGTGAATCTTATATAAATAAATTCTGAATTCTCTTTACATTTGATCTTCTTATATACGCAGCAACGTACGCGGGATACACCTAGTTTAAAATAAATATAAAGTGTCTATAAATAAATACTATAAAAACCGGTCCCTAAAGAAAAACATAAAAATATAAAACGTAGTAAAAATATAAGTTGCGATAAGGATTATAACGAAGTGAAGTATATATAGATGAAGAGGACGATAGAAGCCAGTGTACAAGGGTACAGATTCAAATAATTGTTTCATTTTCTACAAGGGTGTATTGAGGACAAGTTGGTTAGAAGACCCCGGCCCCGCGACCATTCATCTGTAAGAACAATGGCTTTACTGGGTCGATTGCAGGTTAGATATATTATAATGTAACTTGCTATACAGTAAATTGCTCAGTCTACGCCACAACGTGCCTCTATGAAGTTATATAACGCTTCGTTTGTCAAGATTTCACACTTGAAAGTCGAACGGTTCAAAGACTAGGAGGTTTTCATTTAAAAATATGGTGTCGCTTCACCTTAGTTTATCTTGGTTATTAACAGCCAACTTGAGAACGGATCTTACTCACCAACTCTTTTTTTTTTTTTTTTTTTTACCTACGATAAGTTAGTGCTTGACGTCAACCCACCTGATGTTAAGTGGTGATGATG
>DWJN01007374.1:0-10028 GCA_018248895.1 Carystus phorcus
TAGCGTGATGTTCTATAGCCTATAGCCTTCCTCTATAAATGGACTATCTTAAACTAAAAGAATTTTTCAAATCGGTCTAGTAGTTTCTGAGATTAGCCCGTTCAAACAATCAAACAAACAAACAAACTTTTCAGCTTTATATATTAGTATAAGATTGTATGCCAGCATCTGGCAGGCCACGAAACGGATTAATGGTCGATAAGAATGATTCTTGTAATGCTGAAATTTTTGACTCTCTTGGAGATGCTTAGACTACTGACCCCAGTCCCACCAGAAGTTTGATGCCAATCAGGTAACGTGAAGTCGGAATGCAAACGGTTTATATTGATACTCCGTGACTATGATTCATGTAACTGGCCTGGCTGTAATTTTTGGCCGTAGTGGGGCAGTACTTTTCTCACTTTACTACTTGTTCTCACTTTGCTAACTTCTTTCACTTTACTACCTTTTCTCACTTTTTCTAGGTTGAAACACATGGGTAAGTCTTTGGTGTTGTTGATATCCTTGGTCCATGGTTACCCCTTATCATCTCTATTTTTTTATCATTATGTGGGCCTGTCGGTTATCCGGTTGGTCACATAAAAGAAAGCTGGATCGAAATATCCGTTTGAAAAAGAAAAATCATAAGTACTCGTTTGTATTTCAAATAAAATTTGAAAGATAATTAATACGCAAATGAATTTAGACGTGTGAGACTTTATACAAGGATTCTTATTTATAATGAGAGATGTATTAAGGTGTTTGAAAAAACATCATCTGATAATCGTCCCAGAGGCTTAGTTCATCCCCTAAACATTCACCCTCCATTTCGGGTGAAAGGGTGAATGTAGTGTAGAAAATTAAATGAATTCCGTATGAATTATTATAATTTGAGACTGGCTGAATACTTCCCTCTTGATATTCTGGATCAAAAGTTATTAATTAATTTGGAGCATCAGCCATTCTCGTTTCAGAAATTATACAGTTATAATCTAAATTTATACCTTCAGATATTGAACCCACCTCTAAAAAATTCTCGACTGCTTCGTTTTTCCTATCTACCCAAGCCGAAAAGTTACACATCTTAATTACAACTTCAGTTATGCCCTAAAATAAAATTTATGCGAATGAAATTCTCCAGCGACTGTTAATTAGGCTTAAATAACAAGTGAAAGTTGTCGCCGTTTCGTCATAAAACAAGCGAATTTTTAAGCCTAGTTCATACAACTGGGTCAGAGAAGTCAGGGCTGTTTAGCGAAGTTTGAGGACGATTTACAAGGCTTCCGGGTCGTTTGATAAATTAGATTATTTACTGTTAATGTCAAATGTCGGTATTAGAATGTTACGTGAGTTAATCTATACTAATAATATAAAGCTGAAGAGTTTGTTTGTTTGATTGTTTGAACGGGCTAATCTCAGGAACTACAGAACCGATTTGAAAAATTCTTTTAGTGTAAGATAGTCCGTTTAGTGCGGAAGGCTATAGACTATATAATATTACACTATGATAAATAGGAGATGAACAGCAATAAAAACGGCAAAATTTAGAGCTTTCCTTGCGTGCGCTGAGTAGTAATAATAATAATAATAAAGCCTTTTATTCGGACATTAGCATACAATTTCCTAACACTATACATATGTACTTTACTTATTTAACTATTCTCGTATATCTTGCTTCTTTATTTTCTGTAAGTCCGTTTGCCAATTGACAAAGGCCTCCTCCAACCTATTCCATTCTGGTCTCTCTCTGGCTACTCTACTCCATGTTACGCCTGCAACCTGCCGGATATCGTCATCTCACCTTTTTTGTTGTCTACCTCTTTTCCTTTTACCTTCTCTTGGATACCATTCTGTAACTATTTTGCTCCACTTGTCCTTTCCTCGTACCATGTGTCCCGACCACTTCCATTTTAATCTTTTTATTTTTAAAGTTACGTCCTGTACCTTGGTTTTTTTCCTGATGTTGATGTTTCTTAATCTATCTCCTCTCTTTATTCCTAGCATGCTTCTCTCCATTGCTCTTTGGCAAATGGCAATTCTATTTATTGTGTTCTTTGTTATGGCCCATGTTTGGCTTCCATACAACAAAATCGGTACGATGCAATTATTGAATAATTTGGTCTTTGTTATTATATGTAAGTTTTCGTCTTTCATTACTTCTCTGAGGCCCCAATACCTTTTCCAACTGTTCGCTACTCTTCTTCCGATTTCTTTATTTATATTATCTTTAGGTGAAATTAGCTGTCCGAGATATATATATTCTTCCACGTAACTGATTTGTGCCTCTCCTACGCTTATGTTACTTTTGCGTCCGTTTGTCATTAATTTTGTTTTTTCGGGATTTAATTTTAGCCCTACCTTTTCACTTTCTGATGCTAGTTCGTTTAACATTTTGCTTAGGTCTGCTGGCGTTTTTGCGAATAACACAATATCATCGGCAAATCTTAGATGTGTTAGCGTATGGCCGTCGATATTTAGCCCCATATTTTCCCACTCAAAGTTCCTAAAAATTGTTTCCAAAACAGCGGAGAAAAGTTTCGGGGAAAGTGGATCACCTTGCCTCACTCCTTTTTGTATTTTAAATGGATCACCTTTCTTTTCTAGTTGAATGCATGCTGAGCTGTTACTGTATACATTTTTGATTAATCTTATATATTTTTGTTCTATCCCTTGTATTCTTAATGCCTCCCAGATGTTTGTATGTATCAATGAGTCGAAAGCCTTGCTATAGTCGACGAATGCTATATAGTACATAAGTTGATATTCTGTGTATTTCTCTATTATTTGCCTTACAGTATGGATATGATCAAGCACTGAATAGTCTCTTCGGAAACCTGCCTGTTCTATTGGCTGTTGTTCGTCAAGTTTTCCTTCGATTCGTTTGAGTATGATCTTTGCAAATATTTTGTATAGATTAGACATCAAGCTTATGGGGCGGTAGTTACCGATATCGTATTGATCTCCTTTCTTGTACATAAGTATTATGTTAGACTGAGTCCATTGTTGTGGAATCGTTTCTGTTTTTATAATATCATTAAAGATTTCTTTAAGAATGTGTATTATCTGTTTCGTTTGCTTTATTATTTCATTCCTTATTCCATCGGGTCCTGGGGCTTTATTGTCTCTTTGAGTTTTTATAGCGAATTCTATTTCTTCCTTCGTGATGCTAGGTACGGATGAGAATTCTGACAGTTGTATTTCTTTTTCCATTGTAGTGCTTTCATATAGCTCTTTGTAGTATGATGTAGCAATTCCTAGTATTCCTTGCCTTCGGTTCTCCTTTAATCCATTCCTGCCTTTCATCTGTACGATCCAGTCCTTTTTATTATTTAAGTCCTTATATGCCTTTTTTATTCCTCCTGTCTGTAAGATGTGTTTCTCAATTGTTTCCATTCTTCTCTCTGCTTTGTCCCTTCTGATACTTACTTTTATTTCTTTGCTGATTTTTGCTATTTTGTTTCGACTGTCGCTACTGTTATTACCTTTGATTAGGTCGGCTCTCTGATTAAGAAGGTTAATAGTTTTAACGGTCATCCACTTGTTAGATATATCTTTACATTTAATCCCTTGTAGAATAGCTGTTTTGATTGTTTCTTCTAACCAGTTGTATTTTTCTTGCACTTTCATATCTATTGTCTCCTTATTATAATCCATTAGTTTTGGCGTTAAATATTTGACTATTTGGGCTAATTGGTATTTAGTAAGTTTTGTATTTATCGAGTCATTTCTTGGTCTTGGGGTTTTTGGAGGGGTACTCAATAGCTCTGCTCGGATCATTCGGTGATTAGTATTGAAGTTAAAATTGTTTATGACTTTCATATTTGAGAAGTATCTACTTTTACTGGTCATTATAAAGTCTATTTCGTTATATGTTTTTCCATCTGGGGATATCCAGGTCCACATTTTGCTTCTTTTCTTCTTGAACATTGTGTTTAACACTTTTAGGTCATTCTCCAGTGCAAAGTTTACAAGTTTCTCTCCATTTCTACTTCTAGTCTTTTTTCCATATACGAATGGACCCAGGACAGTATTTTCTTCTGGTTGTCGTTCTCCAATTTGACCATTGAAGTCTCCTAATACAACGAGATTTTTGTGAGCATGGTCTTGGATTGTTTTATTTAGCTCAAGGTAGAATGAGTCTATTGTTCCCTTGTCGGATAGTTCCGTAGGCGAATAAACTTGTACGATAGACCATGAATCTTTGTACCCTGGCAACTTGAGGTTCATCACAGCTATGCGCTCTGATATTCCTATAAATCCCTCTACATAATTTGTCAGATGCTTTTTGATAATGAAACCAACTCCATGATGGCCTGGGGTCGTTCCGATATGATACAAAAGGAAATCTGGATAGGAAATAATTCGCTCTCCCATTCGCCTTACTTCGCTCAGGCCGACGATATCCCATTTAATCTGATTTAACGCATACATTAGTTCTGTTAGGGTTTCATCGTTTTTCAGCGAGAGAACATTGAGGGCGGCAACATAAATTTTTATTTTTCTATTACTGCTTTCACGATTTACTTTTATTTCGTGTGTTGTTGGAGGGTTGTGGTCTCTATCCCCCACGAGGACCAGTCGGCTTGGGGGAGATTGTGTTCTTCTTCTTGTTTGGTTTTCTTGATTTGGTTGGAGTATGACATATTAAACGAATTCAAATACATTTAGGATCAGCAGGTGACGTACGTACCCATACCATAATCTACCCAATTATCCTAAGCGAACTGTTCATTTTTTGTGATAACAAGTACCCCATGCGCTAATCCGGATTATAATTTGTCTCTGACCCAAATTTCATCTAGAATTCTAGATCCATAGAAACGATTAAGTGTTATTAAGCAACAAAAATCCTTCCAAAATTTCGTATTTGTGATATTACATAGTAAGCACGCTATGCTCAAGAGATTCCCTTTGATTAAAGCAATTTGTTGTGCAAACTACACTTTGCCGTGTTGAGAAATATTTCAAATAAATAGAACATGTTTGAAATGTACTGTGAATTATCACTTCAATGCTTTAATGTTATGAGGAAAAAGCGCGCTCTAATAGGTGGAATTAAGCAGGTATGATACTGTGGTGTTACATAGGATACAAGCCTGATTCTTAGATAAAAATTGCGGTCTTACCGATATATATTTACAAAAACATAAACGCGTTCTATTGTGTGACGGGACTTCAGTAGGCGCTGCATTGAGTATGAAGCTGGTGCGACGTGGTAAGTATACATGGTATGAGCAAACATTTAAAACTTGACATTTAATATAATAAATATAGAATATTTATAAATGAAATTGTGTTTGTATGATTTATTACCTTTTGCGGAGCATATTTATTGTTGATATGTATTTACGTAATTATTAGTTACCGCAAATTTGCGAATCTCGCGTGAATTTAGTAATCCCGGTTTAAGACCATATTCGTATTAGCGTTTCCAGATTCACACAGATCCGTCAATGTTCAGTACGTTTCTTCAAACGGGCGCATATTATTTTCTACATGTATGAGAACAGTAAGCATGTAAAGTCATTTTACACTACGCTACGATGGTAAAAGGAGTGTGTAGCTGAAGATTCAAGTGTGAAAAATGTTAATCGATTATTCTCTGGGGATTCACGATTGTTTCGTGTCTGATCTGGGATTACCTTTCAGCTAGTATAGACGGTGAGACTGTCATTTTGTTTTTACAGGCTGAACAGGAATTTCAAGATCACCTAAACAGCTTAAAGATCAAAATCGAAGATGGCAGTTACAAATGCATGGTGGAGAGGCGCGGCCGCGATGTTTCCGGCAAGTGGATCTACCTGTGCTACCCGTGTGCGGCCGTTTGCAGCGGGGAGGCCATATTGCAGGTCAGTGATTAATGTTATTAGGCACACGATGGGAAACATTCATCATTGCACGCCAGTACGGCTGACCAAAAAGGAAGCACTTAATAAGTGGCTCACTCATATTTGACAGTTATAAAAAGTCTGCAAGTCGTATTAATTAACAACATGTACAAAACGAAATGAAAGAACCGTCTTAAGCGTGGAGTGCAGCGGTCAAAAGAAAAGAATCCTGGCGACATTCTCGTTACTTTCGAACATTAATCGGGAGCGTTCAGTATGAGCAATGATGGTCCAATTAGACTTGAGAATGGGTGTGACCCTGTTCAGGAACTTATTATGCTAAATCTGAATCTGTTTGCCTGAGGGTGGATTACAGCTTCGTTTAATAGATTGCCGTGCAGTGCCATTCATATGTTCGGAAAATCTTGCTGCTTTGTTAATATTTCAATATTTCCTTGGAATTTGTTTTGACAAGCTTTATTTGTTGCAGACGCATATATCGGGGAAGAAGCACAAGGCCAAATTGTCCATGAAAAACGTGTGGCCAGTGTCCATATTCAGTGAACATCCGTACAATCAGAGCGAGAATGCCAACAAAATCGCTGGTAATTTTTTATATTTTTGCGTATAAATATCTTTTGTTTATTACTTTTGAAGCACGTATATGTATTAATAATGTATTCTCGTTCGATAGCAACTCCGAAAGTACTGAAGAAGATGGCGGAAGAAGTGGAACTGTTTAACAAGCCGGCAACTGAATTCGATGAGAAGTACGGCAGTCTCAAAGATGTCCGCTGCCACATACAGGACACCTTGGATGAAGTAACGTGAGTTGATCTATACCTATATACACATTATAAAATTAATGGGGCTAAATCTTTACACTGAAGTATTTTTAATATGTCATCAGTACTATACATATTTGTGGCTTATTGTATATGATATTTTTATCGTCGGAATTGATGTGTTCTCGTGAAATATTGAATACATAGAGACTATTGCAATATAAAAAATGTTTTAAATTCTTGGAGCTTTTACTTAAAAATTGCTTTGGAATATGATCGAATGGGTAATCGCATCTCCCATAACTTTGGCTTTATCCCTAATCACTCACATCCGCGAGATTCCACAGAAGCAAATGAGCCATAAAGTTTGGCGCAATTATTTATCGTGTGTATTGTCACTGATAGAGGCCGATGGAGACAATTTGTCCGGTCCGGACTTCGTCCCACCGTGACCACAATTTTGAGCCAGGGAGGACCGATCCGAAAGAGGGAGAGAGAGAGAGATTTATATTGTACTAGCGACCCGTCCCGGCTTCGCACGGTTGCAATGCTGATACTAAATACACTACAGAAAAACTGAACGTATTATACATACATATTAACTTTCCTCTTCAATCACTCCATCAATTAAAAAACCGCATCAAAATCCGTTGCGTAGTTTTAAAGATTTAAGCATAAATAGTGATATAGGGACAGAGAAAGCGAGTTTGTTATATAGTCGTATGTAGTTACATGAAATCATCGGGAAGGAGTTGGTTATCCACAACACAGGGAATCCTAGTGTGGGACCAACAGCTCTTAACGTTCCAATTATATGTAATTTTATGTAATAAATAAATAAATAAAAAATAGTATGTAGTGATAGTGAAGTGTTTGTTGGTAGTGCTCCGTTGGTCGGCGTGGAGTACCTGGTGGAGCACCCGCCGCTGGAGGCGCACTACGAGCCGAGCTACACGTGCACGCTGTGCTACAAGCAGGGCCACCCGCGGACCATCGTCAACCACATGACCTGCTTCTGGCACCGCCACAACTACCTCGTGAGACTTTTGTATATTTATTTCTAGTTAACTTATCAATTCAATTTTAGCTGACGTTAAGTCAGTCATGTCGTAGTAAAATACTTGTTGATAATGTGAAACTATACTTTATCTCATCACCACTAATGCATAAATAAATTAAATATATATAAAATTAACTGTTTGATATTGTTCCGCCATCTCCATTTTACCACCGAACATCCTGACACACGGCGAGTATCCATCCTTACGTCGTTAGCATCCCACCGGTAAAAACGACGTGGTTTGCTTCGTCGTTCGTTATGGGCACCGCAAAGGATTGGAATAGTTTGCCTGCCTCGGTGTTCCCTGATACTTACGATGTAGGAGTCTTCAAGAAGAGTGAATAGGCTTTTACTAAGTTAGTGCGTCCACCATCTTAGGCATCATCACCATTTAACATTAGGTGGGTTGACGTCAAGCATTAACTTGTCGAAGGTAAAAAAAAATTGTCGGCCAAGAAAGAAGAGAGGAAAGATAAGGTACTCTCTAACTCCCAGGCGGAACATAACAAAATCCTTTTTCGGCTGACTCGAGCAAGAGGATGCTATGACGGAGAAATGATACCATCATGGAGTATAGGAGAGTAGGAATATGTTATTGCATTCGGTTTATTAAACTTTGAAAATAAAGCGAGGGTAAAAGCAGGATCAGGTTATAAAATATTGTCGTGTGTTCGTTTCAACAGCAACGTCACTTCCCGAAGGCGGCGGACCTGCTGAAGCCGTTCCGGCAGCAGCTCAAGTACCGGGACGGCGTCGCGTTCATCATGAACCGGATCGCGCAGCGGATCGTCGAGAAGTACGGCCGGATGAGGCCGATCAACATCGACAAGGAGGACTACGAAAAGGAGAAGTGAGTGGACACTTTACAGCTCTAGCTCGACGGCTGTTTGTCGGGGTCACTCAACCAATAGGTATAAAACTTGCTATATACAATCACATTAAATAGTAATAGTTACATATAATTTCCACTTTATTGTGGTTCTTCACGAGTGACATTTACACCAGTTAACACAACGAGTATCGAACGGTGTATATATATAATACTAATAGTTAAACATTATTACGTTATGTTCGTCTATGTAAGTTCAGTAGTTAGTTGTAGCATTGTCGCAGGGAGCGGATCCATCAGTGGATCTTCAAGGGGCCGCACTACAGCGAGACGGCCGACTGCACCTTCGAGGAAGTGGTCGACATCGACTTGATCAACACTCTCTATAGATCCGGTCAGTTTGTTTTACACTCTTTCTTTGTTGTTTTTTTTTCCGATTGGAAAATCTTGTCATAAAACCAAAAGGGTGATGTTATTTTACACTCTACTTAATGGTATTTGTTATAATAAATATATACCTAAATTTTGTTCTTTTTAAATTTGTGATAGTAAATGTAATGTTGTATTTCCTCCACAGGTACACAAAAAGCTGGAATGTAAGTGACTATATTTATTTCTATTTACCTTTAACTAATTAGTGAATTACCAAGTGTTATGGATAATTTCTAAAAAAGTCCTAAGTTTTTTATCGGATGGATGTAAGAAAAATATTAATATATATTTTTTTATCTATACAAATTGATAAATTTATTATTATAGGTTTTATATTTTTGGTTTACGAAACTATATATCCGGATTTTGTTGTCTTTTTTCTAGGAAAGACCCCTCGCCTCCTATAGTTGCCGTACCAAAGCCTAACAATACACATGTAAGAATTTTATTTCCTAATACATACTAAATATGATGAACATTTTTTAAGCTTGTCAGTATGGTTGAGTGTTGTATTTAACAGCAATAAATGCTTAGTCATAAAATATCATAAGAAATCAATAAAGTACAGGTAAATTAAAAAATCAATGTAAATTATATTCAATGATATAAAATTAAATTAAAACTTATTTTTATAAGTTGTCTAAATATTATGTATACACAACCAAATTATAATTTATTCATAGATTATAAATTCACGACAGTTTGTACTTGAAATTTTATTTATATACGAATCTTACAACTAATAAAGTGAATCTTGAAAATTAATATGAATATACATATCTGTCATATATTTTTTTTAACACACAGTACAAATAGGCATTACGTTCGCTCGCCTATTGCGAACTGCTATTAGTTTTGTTACAATAATTAAATATGTACCTGTATGTGGCCTACAATACAGTCCATCGTCATTATTACCTGGATGGTGTAATGATGAACTGCTTAAATTCAGATGTTTAAATTAAATAAATATTTGGATTGAGTGACAAGTTACATATTAATATGAGGCCAATATGATGACATTATAATATATTTTTTGTGTGTGTGTCTTTATTTCTCATATTTACGTATGTGTGTATACAGCACCGTGCGGGCGCGGGGGCGGCGGTGGGGGG
>DWJN01007375.1:0-10028 GCA_018248895.1 Carystus phorcus
TGTTCATTGCTAACGGATCAACTCAGATAAGAGAAACCGCAGTAATATATAAGTCAGTGGCAAAACCTATTACGTACTCATATTTTTAAATAATATTTATTATATTATTTGTTTATTACAAATAAAATAACTGACTCTATTTAGTGAACATTTATGATGACAAATTATTTATTTGCATATTTTTAATCTTCAGTTATATCCGTACTCTTAATCAACTTCTTCATTTCTCCATCTTCCCTATCATCTTCTCCATTTCTCTTCCCACAAGTCAACCATACAATTCTACAGCAAACTATCATTAAAATTACCAACAAAATTATTACCAGCGATCTTAAAACGAAATCAAATCGTGTCAATTTGTCGTTGACTCGCAAAAGTGCTTTATCCTCGAGTAGTATAAAGTTAAGTGCTAATTCTTCATTACTATCGGCAAATGGGTTCTGAAGTAGAGTGTCATTAATATCAGTTGCCAGTTGATGAAACACGGTCTTGCCCAACCAATCGGCTAGTTCGGTCTTGTTCATTTGTCGGAGTCTACGTTCAATGAGTACGTGGGTGCTGTTCCCTGAGTTTTTATTCCATTGTAATAATAAATTAATACAAAAATCTTCCTTCGAGGTGCCCATGCGTATTACGGGACCATCGATTGGTTCAGCCGTTGATCTGAAATGTAGTAAATAAATGAAGCAGTGAGGTAAACAACGCTCGTTGGTAGTTGTCGATCTTAAGTGATAATAGTGATTAATAATGTTAATCAATTGCGAAGTATACGGTACTAGTATATGACTTCTTTCTGTACTTTACTACAATGCAGGATGCACAGCCGGATATATTTACGAACCTTAATTACAAACAACATATTAAACTTTAACATTTCACATGAACTGATACTTAGTTTAGAAAAGAATAGATCTCTTCTAAGAAAGAATAATACTCTTCATGATATACACTACTCGTAGATAGGTAACTTTTACCTTAGTAGTTTGAATGAAAAAAGGCCTTTTCCAGAAGCTAGAGCAGACAACCTTTAGACAGAAGGTTACTGTACATTACACCAATATTTTGACGAAATTTCATTGATCATGATCATGGTAAGACCTATCTTTTTTCTTTCGTCTCTTTTTTAAACGACAACGCGTCGATGATGCCTTTTGTATTGCTGATGTCCAACGTCTGAATGGCAATCACCACTTACCATCACGTAATACCGAATGCTTATTTGTAAAAAGAAGGTAAGAGTACACGTTGCCTTGTGAAATGTTAAATTATATATACAATCTTCTATTACTTCAGTATAACATTGTCTGGAATCAACAACGACAATCTTATATTACTTCAATACCAAGTCATCTGGGACTAAAAACGACACTAAAACTTAACGATGACTGAACTGTACATAAAAATCAACTAACATTACTAAATACTCATTCATCGTCGCCGGAAACTCGTAACTCTGATAATACAAAGAGGCAACGAGTTCACGACATTCTTCTAATGTCAACTGAGATGCAAGATTTCGGTAAACTGCTGTATCTACACAGATACTACAAGAGGTGACACAAAACAGTGACTGGAGGTAAATAAAATCTCTCATTTGAATCGCTTTTAACACTATCGCACTTTGTTTACATAAATCTCGGAGTTGTATCGCGATGGCCCGAATCGTTTATCGTTCTGACACTGACATTGAAACAATCTTTAGATTTGATCGTCTATTTCAATCTTTATCGAATAGGTGGAGATAGGTAAAAAACAATTAATTTCCTTTAATGTATTTTTCTCTTATTTTATGTTAAAAATAATAATTTTATTATCATTATTATTATTTACGTATCAATGTTTGTCCTAGATGAACTCTGAAACTACTTTAAGAGACAGGATAGTTTTTATCCTCTTTTTTTCTTATTTGCAATATCCATATTTTTTTCATTCAAAGTTTGACTGTGGTATTATTTGAGTGTAATACTTTTATACCATAACAATTCGTGGCAAAGTTTAATAATTAGCTAAAAAATGTTAGCGTTAATTTCTTATATTTTTCTACAAGTTTTCTTAAATGAGTTTTAATGTTACGTGTGTAAATTTCTTTATAAATTAGATACACAATAAATACACAATTAAGGAGAGGAACAGTGAATGTATAAACCTAAAAAAGGTAACATTTAAATGAGTTGGCAATTACAATTTCATGATCATTCAGATTTGAAAGTAAGCAAATGCATTGTAAGAGTATGTACACCTCGAACAAGAACTCTATCGATTTGCTGGCAAAGCATTGAACACGGGTTTTCGCAAGTTAATGTTCAAGCAGTCACGATACCGACACTAACAAATTTTACATCATAATATTAGCTGTACCACGGAAAGTATTTAAATTTATGATCATTTGTGTTAAGTTTGTACTAATGCTTAGTTTAGCTAATGGCAGAACTTAATAAGGCCGGCCTAGATATTAATGGTACTACTTGACCATATCTTTCTTGTAATTATAAAATGGAATTAGTGTAAATGAAGTTTAATTTCTATCTTTGTAATATGAATTAAATTTAAATTCATATGTTTGTTATTCAATATTAATTGACGTCATAGATATTCGTCGTTATGCGATTCGGGAGTTATTTATTTACATTTAAGTTGCATAATTTTAAAAAAGAAATCGATTGTGTTTTCTACCATTCCTATTATGGAAACTACTGATTTGCGTAAGCTTATAATTTACCTTTTAAAACAATGTAATCTCAATTTTTAATTAATCATCAACTTCAGAATTACATTACATATACTGTCATGTAGAAAGTAAGTGAAATAAGAAAACAATATTGTAACAAAAGGAAGAACCCTATTCATCAAACATAACTTTCCCTAATCAATTAGACGTTGAAATTTAACAAACATTAGACTTAAGAGTCACCGAAACCATCGATCACCCAATCTCATACCATTCTTGACCACATTTGCACTCGTTATACCATTGTCGTTCAAATTTGAACTCAGGGTGTTTTTAATAAGGCATTTTTTAGTTAAACGTATTGTCAGAAGGAGAATAATCCATTTCACTGTGGCACATAAGTCTAATCGTAGCACATTCCAGCTCACAAAACATCACAAACGTTAAGCATCATTATACAATGACAAAAGAAACTTGCGCAACTACTTGAAATGTACGATGTGCTGGTACAGTCACCAAAGACAACGATGTTAACGAATGCATTTGAATAAATGTAATAAAAATATTAATTGTAGTTTAA
Organism: Carystus phorcus; assembly: GCA_018248895.1. Taxonomy (NCBI): domain Eukaryota; kingdom Metazoa; phylum Arthropoda; class Insecta; order Lepidoptera; family Hesperiidae; genus Carystus; species Carystus phorcus. The sequence goes on from DWJN01007375.1 coordinate 3,249, forward strand.
GTCATTTGAATGGGTAGTTTAAATGTCAATACCAGATTTAAATAACATACTCCTCATTAATTGGGTTATTATCGAAGCTATAACTAAAAGTTTTACATCTGTAGCTTGTTCTCCTTTCGTTCCATAAATTTCTTCCTAATCCCAAATTTTTGCTTCATGAATTTCAGTTTACTTAGATGACTTAACGTAACTTAACGAGGTTTAAATGTTTTTGTTTCTTTTACTTCATGAAAGTTGACTGGCAGAGAACACTTTTAGTCTGTCTCAATTTCCGTACCAGGCGTGAATAAATTGATAAGCCGGCTTGCATATATTTTAATGCATAATAGGATTGTTTAATTCATAGTAATCTGAAAACTCAAAGCAAATGATACAACATTTAGATAAAAAAAGTATTTATTAACATAAAATCAGCATTTATCGATGAAATTTAAACTTAAAAATAGTTGCCTGAAAAAGTGCATTTCCGAAGTTATCACGCCTGGTACGGATTTATGCCTTCAATTTGTTCATATGTACATGAATAACAGAATCGATCTACATTCAGCTGCGAACCGTACAGCGATCGGTTCCAGTACTAATCTTATTCCATATTATAATAACGGCCCGACGGCTGCCGGTACATTCCGCGCAATAACGACAGTACCCTACATACATTTAACATTACACTTGCCGCCTCGCCGGTGACGCTCAAGTTATTGTTGGTTTGTTTCTTGATACAAGAATACGCCATTGTTATCTTGCTGCTTTGTGTATTTTTATATAGTGACAACAATATAACTGTGACGCTCATAGGTTAATTTCACTGTGCACTAAGTGTTATAAAAGAATAATGATTGAAAACGTTAAGGGTTAAAGAATTACATATCAGTGAAATTTTGCGTATGATTCTACTCCCTTTTTTTGTAATCTTTGGTAACCAACTAAGGAAGCATACTCTGTTTTTTTTCTGCGACCTTAAGGCGTCATTAAATGATATTGATAAAATAATGACTCTGATGCCTTCTATGTAACTTTTGTCAGTGGACGTATTTTATTTTTAAGCAGATTTTTAAAAAAGCTTTATACAAAACTGAATCCATCTAAATCACATGTCCAAATTATTCTGTATGCTTAAAAATCCACTACCGAAACTGTTCAAATATAATTCCCTAACGTGACTAATTGTAAAAATCATAATTATCAATTGCTTCAAGCAAAAGTTATGATTAATTCGAAACGATAAGTAATTATGTACTAAAATTTATATTTATGAGTGTTAGAAAAGCTTTAGCGAAGCTGTTAAAACCTCGAGACTACCTATTAACATTATCGCTCCGTGGATCTGACCTTAACACCTCGTGTTGTTGTGCTTCGGAAATAAAATTCGTTTAAAGATTGAATACATCAAGACGGTATTAGACATGTGTTTTATCACGATATTCTTTAGCTTCACGTCATATCATGCGTTGTGAGATTGTCCAATTATGGATTGCGGAGAAACATTTATAGTTTGTGTACCTTAAAATATAAAGGAAATTCCTTATTATTAATATGCGATAATATCGGAATCACTTATTACAGTTCACAATCGAATGACAATAACAAGTCGTAAAGCGGTTAAAAGAGGTTTTCTTTTACCGTAAATTCATAACCGTTCGAAGCTCTTTGACATAGTGTTATTTAAGAACTGTATAACGTGTGATAGCGATAAGACAAATCTTCTAATAAAATGTTGCGATTGCCAAATTCGTTATACAAACTTACATCTGCTGACATACTGGCTAACAATTTGGCAGAATAGTATATGCTAACATGTATAATGGTTTTTCATAATAAATAAATTAAGATATATATATATATATATACACTGACGTTGAGCTATAAACGCTTCTTTTGCAACTTCACCGCTGGTTATAAGAATATAACATTAGCTGTTATATTGACAGAAATATATCTGCAACCCATTAAACTATAACCTTGAGCACTTTTTCATACTTTAAATAGTCAAGCAGTTAGACAGGCTCGCTAGAAAGTCCGTTTATTAATAATCGATTAACATCACTTCTTCTAACGTTCGATATTCATTGGCTTGTCACAAAACAACCGCTATACTAATAGTTTTATTATACTTGAACGTATCCTTAATCCTTGTTCTGTCAAAGCTGCATATTTAAATAATTTAATTTATTACGTGCGATGTTAGTAGCGTACCTCTCAATAAGCAGTATAAAGGGTACAATGTTAATTTTTTGAGGTAAATACCTGATTAACAAGTAGACAAATTATTTGATGATGAATAGTCAAGTCGCCCATGGATATCAATAACAAAAGCATCGCTTATTCGTTGTTAACTAAGAAAAAAGGTATTGAATAGTAACAGCTTCTACAAAGTATTATGAGTTTAAATTAGTTAAGTGTGATAGCTATTTTTAATAAAAGGAACGGACCTATCCGTTGGTGACACTTTTAGTGATAATTGATAATAATAATAGTCGTATTAGGAACTTTCGTAGTAGTACCAAAACACATCGATGTATGACTTAGAATTCAGTTCTAAGACCAAATTTCTACTTTGCCTAATGTCGGGCGACAAGAATTTCTACTAAAGCCTGTCAGAACCTATAAAATAAAAATGGTAAATGTGCATTTTCAAACAGAGAGTGCAAATAAAGGACTTTTTGTCGCCCCTATTACCTGATAAATGGAAATAAAGTGGAAGGGGCTTCAGATTTTATTTTATCTACGACAATACCGTAATGTTGGCACTGACCCTACAGGTAAAGCTACGGGTTCTGAATTTGATTCTTAACCGAAAGAAAAATCTGTACCACAGATTATTGCGTTTATTTTTTATTATCCATGCGCATTATTAATGCGCGGGCGTATTAAGCATTTACTTTTATAAACTATTTAAATTAGGACGCATATAAATGCTCAGTAAGGAACCAAGATGCAATTTTAATAAAATAATTTGACCTCTGCAGCACATCAGATTTCTTCTCCTGATTATAGATTTCATAGCTTTTGTTATTCAGGTTAATGAGTTTTGTATTCATGAATCATTTATCGCAATATACGTGAGATGGTAGAAAAAAGCTTAGATTAATGATCACGAGACACGTAAAATCTAATGATGTCCGAATTAAAAGCGTCCAATCGATCACAACACAAAATAAACATAAGTTTCTCAACCAACCTTCGACACCAGCCTTCGTAATTAAAGAAGATACTTTACAATTACCGTGGTTTATAGATGCCTCTAATTATATACATTTAATGTTTTCTATACGCTGTGACGAAAGAAGCCTCATTGAGATGGTCATTACGGGAATTAATATACCTACGTGTCAGTTCGAGAGGTTTTGTCTAATGATCGACGTTAGATTTTTATAGAGTCCGTGAGAATAGCCAAATAATAATATGTCTTTGACTGTACGAAACTTATGCTCAATGGGCTAATTTGTTTGGTGTATCATTTGATATGTCAGTAATTGATACGAATGATAATTTTGTGTGGAGTAATTGCTGGTTTCTTATTATATCCGATTCGTGTACAATGGTGACCGCTGGACTACGATGAACTCGTAAATTTTAAGTGTTAGTTAAGCGCGAATTTATAGTTTTTTCTAATGTCATATTTTTTATGTCGGTATCAATGAAAACCGCATCCAAGTCGAGTGAGTTGATTTAATTGTAGCGAACAATCGCACAAACAAACAGACATAAATTATTTAATTATTATTGATTTATTGAGTATAAAATTACGCTCAATAATAGTTGATATATTTTTTCCCCATTAACTTGAAATAAGATAGAAATTCCAAAAATCAATTATATGATCAGTTAGTGTTTTTTTATTATAATATAATTCTTCTATCCGTGTATATATCACTGAACTCCACCTAAACAATTAGACCGACATACATATATGATGTACTTCTATGATTCGTTGTATGTAAGTAGGTTTAGATGGTTAGAATGATTTAGATTCACAGTTCGATCCATTACAAATGTTTTTTACATTACAGGATAAATATAACAATGAACTGATGAGTTACATCGACTAAAACTTTAACAATCTTCATACGATCTGAAATTCACACTACTCGCTCAACTTGGTCCCAACGGCAAGCTCCCTTATTTAAATTAAGGCAGCCGCACACAGCAAAAACATTCAGTGTGGCGTCGTTAGGGTACCCGCAGATGCATTTATTTATGAAATGTAAATTCATCTGATTGTAATAACAAAACCGAGAGCCACTGCTCACTATATTAAGATGTAATATTTGCATACCGCATACTATTGCGGGAACGTGTGAACGTGTGTGTTACGGACGTCTTAATGGCTTTATTTTTCGCTTTGTCAATCCACTCGTCTACATACGTAGAGAAGATATGAAGAAGAATACACCTAATAAAGATAATTATATTAAAAGAAGTTAAAGAGTAACGAGTATTGCACTAAATTTCGTCGTTTATCTCATTAATGCTTGTTATTCGAGTCTGTCACTCAAAGAATAATTAACTAATTAGATAAGATAGTCAGTGACATAATTTAACATTAAAAAAATATTAAAAAACTAAGAAAAACCGCCTTTAAAAGGAATAAAAAGTATCACCGACTTTCTAATGAGTTTGCCTAATTAAATTGTTTTATTCCTTTTGAAGGCTGTTTTTCCTTTTGTGTTAAAAGATATGCAGGCATTATGTAAAAAATACAAACGAATTGAGAACTTCATTCTTTTTGAAGTTGGTTTAAAATCTGTACTATTTATACTAATAATATAAAGCTGAAGAGTTTGATAGTTTGATCGCGCTAATCTTAAGAACTACTTGTTCGAATTGAAAAATTCTTTTTGTGTTGCTTAATACAGTAACCGAGGAAGGCTATAGGCTATATAACATAACGCTACGACCAATAGGAGCTGAGCATTGATGAGAAATGTTATAGAGGGACAAATGTTCCAACGTGATACGAAATCTCTACTAGTTTAATATAAAATCAACATCAGCAACTGTAACTCACCGAGCATTTGTCCGATCGATCGAAAACCTTCTTAAGAGAATTCTGAAGAAAGTTATTATAGATCGGTACTGTTTGCGGAGTCCATGAAAAAGAAATAAACAAACACGTAGAAACAAATATTGATTTTTGTATATATAGTTAAATACGCATTAAGTTTATGTGCAAAATAATTTTAAATTTTCAATAATTTTCAATAAATAATCTTTGGCAAAGTTTGAAGCTATTGTAAATCGTAAAGACGCTAATAATTACTAGATGGAGCTACTAGGCTTTGAGTCAAAGGAATAAAAAAGTAAAAAATACTACAACATAAAAAAAGATCTATTTTATCAATTTTCGAGTACAGATAAATACATTAAAATGAACCAAAACCAGTTCTGTTTAGGAGGAGTTTAATAACATACACACGGACGAAAAATCATATATGTAAAGATAAGTTTGACTAAATAAAATGAGGTAACCTTTGTTACATAACCGGATATTATCTACTAAAGATAAGTTCAAGGCTGACGAACTAATATTATTCCGGTTTTCTCTATCTGAGGAGGACATAATAATAACTTATGGACAATTTATATGACCGAGGCTTTTATTAGTTGAATGAATGGTTATCTACATAAGGAATGTTTCAACCAGATGTGAAATATTGTCTTTCAAACTTGTTTAAAATTTGGATAAACTTAATTTTTTTACCAATATACTACTTTATTAATAATTATGTTTGTATATAATTTTGTAAATCTGAAGCTCTCATGGGAATGAATTGAGCCTTTTGGATGTATTTATAAGGATAAGTAGATTACGTCTATGTATATGTAGTATGTAAAATATAACTAAAATTTAAACCGCACAAACAAAATTACATTCATGCACAAAACTACATCTATCTTGGGTTTACACGTGTCAGTTGTGGCGGTAGAAGTCACAACTGCTGATTTTCAGTGCGGCCTGTTATGTTGCGTAGTATGGACAATTGTCGTTGTATTATCCAGAGTTTATTTAAATATTCTTTTTTTGCATAACAATGCTTTCATTTAAATATGGTATTTATAAAAGTAAATTATTTAGGCTGTACTTTGTCAGTCATTAACCATTAGACGTTTAGTTTTTGTGTAAAGCTCGTTAACCAATCGTTAAATACTTTGCATATCATAAAGAATTATTTACAATTTAAATATTAAAAACAAAATCTAAATAAAATTCAATATCATTGACTAAAATGTCAGCCTATTCACGTATTATAATTGACGTATCATTTTAAATTGTTAATTTATACGAAACTCAAGGCTGGCATGGTTTAAAACTTTATAATTAACTTACTAGAACACACGGTTCCGTCCGCTTAAATATTGGACTTCCAAGAGAAAATAATTCTGCTATCAATTTCAAGTAAGGCCAATAAAAATCAGATTTATAGTTAGTATTATATACGAGATACGAGACTAATATATGAGAAGCGCTCATAGCGCGGCGGCTCGCGTTGATCCGATGCGATAGACAGAGTTAACAACAACAACAGCACGTAAGCCCGTCCCGGTTGTTATCGCAGATAGCAGTCGTCAAATGACAACTCGTCAATGACAGTTATGTACCTAACTATGTATATTGTGGTGAGAAATAAAGTATTTTTATTATTATTATTATATTCAAAGTAAATTTGTAATTTATTTTCGTAAATATTGTATAAAAATATACATATATTGTGCAAAAGTTGTTTTTTGGTTTCGGAACGTTTGCGTTGATGTTGCCAGTGTTCAGTGGTATAATAATAA
>DWJN01007376.1:0-10027 GCA_018248895.1 Carystus phorcus
ATGAAATTTATTATAAAATTAATTTGATTCTCTTATCAAACCGGTACGTTTCGCTTTAGATTCGGATCTTAGACCATCATAGCCATTCAGAACCGCTGCTATTTAGTACCCGCAAATAGTATGCACATTCTCGTACGCCACGCAAGTACTCATAACAGGCATGAAATGATCTTCCTTCTGATGTTATTATTATTTTTATTAAATATTCAAAACTGGCTATCTACAGTAATTTGCTCGTTCTTTTCAGTTTAACTAAGATTATGCTACGTTATTTATTTATTTATTAAGATTACCAACGGTTGAAACATTTAGGTAATAAACATGATACATCTTCCATCTGATGCAGACAATAAATGCTCTACCACTTACAGGTGAACATCACAAACAATGAAGCGAGACATTAAAATTATGTAGCAAGATTAAGTGACAAAACAAAACAAAACATTTGATAGTTAGTTACATGTTAGGTCATCATTAGCCAATATTCGTTACGCGTTTTGTAATATATATAAATATTATTATTATTATTATTTATAATATGTAGGTACTGCTACTGTATATACAATAAATCTAAAAAAAGTATTAATTATATAAACCCCATAATTTTACCTAGTAACTACGTTTGGTTTGCTTCGGGAAACTAATGATAAATCCTTATCGAAAAATGAGTAGACTGCATCAATTAAATTGACATAATATTTGTGATCGGATTGAAAAAAAGACTACCACTAGATGTTATCTCTAGCTTTATGATACGTCAATGAAACTAGGTCCAAACGGTGAAGCCCCTTGTGTATTAACGGGAATAAACAAATACATAAAGACACAAAATGTTTAAAAATCATTGTCACAGCATCTTTTGTGTTAATAGACACCCAAAAAAACTATTTGGTTCCATTAATATAATGGTGTTACCCTAGAAACATAAACGGTTGTTAACAATTAGAAAAAAATATTTAAGAAACTCGTTCTGAATATCATAATTATATTACTTACTATAAGCGTAGATTATGCAAAAACCTTATATTCAAGGTCTGTTTGAGTATAATAAATGTAATTAAATTGAAGACGGATATTTTAATGCGTCTTAGAGCTGGTTTACGCTACAAAAATATTTACAAGTTAACGATTTTCCACACGTTAACAATGTTACCTTAGTAGAGATTTTTTTAGAAACGTATAATTTTGTCATTTCCGGGATAATAAAAATATATGTGATGACATTTACAACTACAAAAACTTATAAAATATAGTTGTATAGACGTTAAGACGGAATTGTGTTTATTTTCTGGCGACCAGGTGTTTTTTGAGTGTAAATTAAAAGATTTTTTTAAGTTTAGTTGTTCAAAAGGGGATACGTATGTCATATTAGGGATGTTTAATGAATTCGGTTCACTAGGTAAGTGAGTAAAAAAGATTGATCATACGTAATTATACATTTTAACATTCCGTTATGTATCATATGGGTATAGGCCGACCAATGAGTCCTGTTTGTGAATGGTCACCATCGACAATGCTGATGACAAAAGAATCACAGATACGTTGCTTGCCATGTAGAATACACAACACGTCTGAAACACGTAAAATATTTTCAAGGTAATTTTAGAAGGGACGAGGTGTATACGAGTCCTGATGCCCTAAAATCATTATTGTGTGTAGATTTAATACGGAGTCATCATAATTATTAGGTAAGTATCCAATTATATTGTTGTGTCTAATTATTTGTTATCGATGCAAAATCGGATGATTACAAATACACCGGCGTGGCGCCGGAAATCAACACCGACGCAAGCATTGGCTTGTTACGTCACATACCCAGCCTAATATTGGATACGCTTACATTATTAATATTTTTAGTTATATTAATAACGGTCGTAATAAATATCAGGTTATATCTAATAAGTTGAGTAATACTTTTTGTCATTGCCACTGGGTAAATGGCATTTGGTTCGCAAATTAGCGTGAGAAACTCACTCATTGAATGGACAAACATATTTTTATTCGAAATTGGAATGACATGAACCATGAACAATTATAAAATAGGAAATGCCTATCTCTTAAAATTTAGCTATTATAGTAGCTACTATTACTTTTCATTAGACCATATATCGAGTATTGAACACAATTAAAACAATCACCTCTGAATTTGGATCTTTCGCACTGCGTATTCATATAACGTACTGTAAATGAATAAAACTACTTATATGGTTGTGTTAAACCCAAATTTTACGTATTCGTCGTCAGTCGTCCAGGAGCTAACGCGGAGACGAGCCATTATATTCGTTATCAGCCTGGCCTTCCTCAGAACAATGGTTGCAGTAGCCGCGCAATACGTTTGCATTGTGTTGCGAGTAGGGTGATTCATCAGTATGCTGTATGTAGGGACCGGAATATTCACATTTTGACTGCCTCGTACTGGTTACGTCCCCCTAGTAGATTGGAGAAGCTTGGAGTTATACGATGTCATATTACTAAATACCCTGCATCCTATAATAATACCAATGTAAAACTGTTTACAAACCGGGAATCATATTGAAGTTTTGGGGAGATGAGAAAGAATTTTTGAAAATTCAAACCCAAAATGAAGAGTATTTATATATTATAGTGCCAGAGGAAATACCAGGCAATAGCTAATATAAAATAATTTTACACTTATATCATCGCGAACACTAAGTATTTAGGTACTCATAAACAGATATTCACAATTCTTGTATATTGTAGTCTCAATACTGACCACGTTAATCTCAGGTTCATCTACAGGGAGCGATAACTCTCAATTAGAAATTAAGAGGTACATAAATGGATTGTTTTGAAGCCACTAAGCTTTCGCCGTTTTTAATGATACAGTAATAGAAAAACTTTTGTATTCGGTAGTAATTACGCGGAAGGAGTGAATGTTAGCTTAATGTGTCCCTTGAAATGTGTATTTGGTCGACGTGGAACCTGTTAAAAGCTTTTTCATGCCTTTAACAGACACAAAATTTTCATCGTAATATACGTCTTACAAAATTTATACATTTATGAATATAACATTTTCTTACCCGTTCAGTAATTATCAAGATAGTGGTCAGTACACAAACATTTGGGTTTCTGTATTTGTTTAAGGTTGTTTTTACAACACAGTGATATTCAATTATTAAAATTAAACTAACATATTGTGCAATTGTTACAAAATTTAAGTTCACCTTGTATTATTTTTTTTTTTTTGTAAAAATGTATCTATTTCAACAATATCTGTTATGCTCAAGTGTTATTGTAGTGAGTATGAACTGACTATCTAGTACCGGGATCTCTCTTAAACGTTACACCGTTTTGTTCATCATTATCATCATTGTCATCTTTAAGATTCATATTGTTCACTGGTCAGTTCTCTCAAATTGTAAAACATTTTACAATTGTGGTAAAATTAAGAATTTGAAAACTTAAAAAATATATAGAATTTCATAGTTTAAGGTAAATCGAAGACAAATTTGAGTAACATGGAAATCTTAAAATGTGCTAAATGTAAACCTAAAGACAATATAAAATTGATACAGGTAGATGAAAATAATATCAGAAGTAAAAACGATTCAGATTGAGAAATAGAGGATGTACTATAAAATTCAACTCAAAATGACGTAAATGTAACCGTTCATTAAGTAACCACGATGGTAATAATTTAAGGTGCATCAAGTCACTTGTTCTGATTCGTATTAAGAGTAGATAAGATAGGAAAAAGGTAAGAATTTCTATTTATCAAATGAAAAACAAATGATTTTTGCTAATGCTGTTGAGTCGATTTTAATTTAAATGCATGTAAATAATAATCGTGCTTGCATTGCCGGAAGATTTCTTTATAAGAATATAATGTAGGTAGTTAATGAATTTAGAATCTAATCGTTCTCAAGTACGCTCATTGTTAATAACTACCAAAGTTAATATTGTTTTCTCGTTAAATTACTTTACATCTGCAACTGGAGAAGTACTGAGTATATACTCATCTAGTAAATCCTATTTATCTCAATGCATGACTATTAGAATGCTGGGCTGGGATCTCCTCTCAGAATGTGAGTGTTAAGTCTGTTCCTAAATTCGGTAAGTATTCAAAATCGATCAAATCTATTCATAGTAATAATCATTTTCACTCAGTAATCGCTGAAATAAAATACAGCGTTAAATATTCATATTTATGATAATGAACGATAACTAAATTTATTACGTTCTTTATATTTAGCGAATGCTGTATAAATAAATCTGTTTAGTTTATTATCGTTTGTTTCGTAACAAATTTATCAAGACTTAATGGCAAATTAAGCCGTGCAATATTTTATTCGTTTAGTGTAATGACCGTAATAATCATCGTTGGGAACTGGTTAATTTGTAATGAAACGTTATGCAATATAATAATTTGGTCAGTTCTACGTTTGATGCAGTAAAATAGTCAAATTGTACTGGACTGGTTAATGCTTTTATTATATTAGAATAGCTATGAGTAAAAGTTATAATAATTACTACGTGTCAGTTGACCCTTGATCTATAACTTACAAGAGTAGCTAAATTCAGTCAAATGATTATAAATATTTGTTTTGAGATATAACACACATTGCCGAACTTTTGACTTTGATCACGACGTATACAATATGAGCATTGGTATCGTCGCACGCGCAACCTCGAAAACATTATTTTTAGCTGCAGGAAGGTTCGACGGTCGTATTTCCTCGACAGCACGCCCACATTGAACACGATGTGTGTACTTATGTCTACCTACTCGCGCCCATCCTTTGTATCCATTATAGACTTTGGCTCGATCATACGATTTCTACTCTTTATGTGCACGTGATTATTAACTGGTACGGAATCTTAAAAATTATTTATGCATTCTGAATTCAAATCTTATGACGATAGAATGAAGTATATATTGTTGAAATAATCTTGCAGGGTAATTTCTTATCCCATCTTATCGTATAGTAGAATATATGTATCGTATCCTCGTCTGGGATATGGAACACTTTTATTAGGTATTTTTTTATGTGGTCGTGTGTCAGCAATGGCGTACATATCTACGACGTCACGCTCTTTACTGAATATTTTATTTGGCAGTGTTACTTAGAGGAGGTTATCCAGTCTGGCAGTTGAAAAACCTTATCATCTTTCAATTGTACATTTCGATATTGAATTGACATTTTCATTGTAATGGTCTTAATGACATCGTCTCTTTTACTAAGAATATGGGGCATTTAGGGTCAGATAAATTAGTCTGGAAGAAAATCAAATTACAGGTATGTTGTTACATCCATTGTTGAGAGTTACAATACATAGTTGACGTTGACAATACGAACGATCCCCTTAGAGCATGATCGCATCGACGCGTAAACAGTTATTAGGAAGGAAAAAGTTAATATTTATAGAATAAAAAAATATATATACAGCAGAAGGAAGTTCATGAATGACATATCCATTGAGAAAATTATAAAGTAAAAAGAACAAGAAATATTTTTCAATGTTCGAAGTATGCCCACTATAGAGGAATACGTTTGGGTATACATAATTACGATAGTGTTGTTATTATAGATTATAAGTTCTTTGTCCCCGCTCATCCCGACAGTTCAAGTTCACGAAGGCAATAACCAACCGTCTTCCTTAGTGTCGTTCATTGTCATTCGAAAACATTATCGCGCAGATAGATAACACGTGGGTTTACTACAAAATAAATGAAGACAAAGAAACATCAGAAGAACTATACGTTAGAGAAAATATACAGTCCTTTGTAATTTCCTCTATATATGTATGTACATAACTAGCGACCCGACCGGGCTTCGCACGGGTGCAATGATGATACTAAATACACTACAGAAAAACTGTGAACATATTATATATATAAACGTTCCTCTTCAATCACTCTATCTATTAAAAAAACCTCATCAAAATCCGTTGCGTAGTTTTAAAGATTTAAGGATACATAGGGATATAGGGACAGAGAAAGTGACTTTGTTTTATACGATGTAGTGATACGTTCAAGTATAAAGATAAGGAATTAGAAAAAAATCAATAATAAATAGGTATATGATACTGTACCGTTACTCGAATGTATTGGCTTGTCTCACGGTTGGCTGCTAGACATTATGCATTAAACTCGCCACTTTTATTATAATATTTTTGTATAGTGTTCAATAAAGTGTACATAAATAAATATATATCGTTTTCGATCGGCCAAAAATGCACGAGACGGTCACATAGCAATGTGACATATTTGACATTCTTTAACACTTCGATTTGTATGCACCTCAAATTGTTTATCATTTCATATCAGGAAGCCAAACAATCAATTTTGCATGAATCCTCATTCCTAATGGTGACCTAGCTATAATTCTATTCTATTTACCTATAGTTTGCATACATATTGTTTTATAATTTTACGTACTTTTGAAAATAAAGTCATGTAATGTCGTATAACGGCCATATTAAGTGTATAAAATTGTATCCCACAAAAGAAGTCGTTGACCATATAAATAAGTTTTTGTTGTTCGTTGCAAGCTAAAATTTACATAGGTTTATTTACGATACACGTTTGCCATTGGGTCACTAAACTATATATCGCACATTTGATAAAATAATGACGTACCTCCGTATACATTTATGTTGACGAGAAACGCAGAAATTCACATTTACATTTCACATTGTGGAAAACATCCACAGAATGCTAAAACTTTTTAGTCAATAACATTATTGTCCATTTTTTATAATTGACTTGTGAGTGAATGAATTATGTGAGGTCTTTAGATTAACATTGCTTTTATAAATATTCATGTTTTTTGCAAATTGTGGAGATACTGAATCGGTTGTAGTGCTACTACAACGTATAAGTGCTACCTATATAGTAAAATCTTCAATTCACAAAATGTTTGATTGGCATTTTTCTTTATGCGTTGCTTCTTTGCATTTTATTATCTAGAATGTGACTTTCACTCTTACAACTACACAAAAAGGTCACGGAATGGAGGTACATATATTATGTACCTACGAGACGGTGGCGCTTGGTTCCTCCTAATAGAAATCACTATTAGGCTTTCTCGGCATAGTCTTACAAAATATCGAAGTCTCATTGACATTTCTGAAACTATTCAATAATAATATATAAAATTTCCATGTCACAATGTTAGTTATCGTACTCCTCCAAACGGCTTGACCGATTCTCATGAAATTTTGTGTGCATATTGGGTAGGTCTGAGAATCGGTCAACATCTATTTTTCATACCCCTAAACGTTAAGTGGTCCACCCCTTAATTTTTTATGGCAAAACAACGTTTGCTGGGTCAGGTAGTATATTATAAAGCGTAGAACGTGGGAGGAGGACACTTTTACCACATGGAGGGTTTCGTATTTGATGTACCTATTTGATTGGTAAACGTGTTTAAAATAATTATGATCGATATTTTTATTCTTGAATTGTGGTGTTTGATTTATTGAATCTAGTCGTCATACTAATCGTTACATATTTTGTAGTTCATTCATTATCATCACTATTAGAAAAGTAAAAAAAACACTGAATGACGTTTCAAAATTTTTTTTTTGTGGGTAGCATTGACATTATAGGATTAACGAATGTATACTATATGTATGTATATATGAGTAAAAGTATTAAGGAGTTTACTGTTATACATATGTATTAACAAATTGAGGATTTCTATTCCTGTTATTTATATCACATTTATCTTTCACAGGTTCACGAGGAAGATATAGTCGGATTCGGCATATCGAGTAACGGAAAATACATGATGTCCTGTTCATCGAAGACCGATATGATAATTTGGGACCTAAAGGGCCAACAATTAGAACGGGTGGACACGTATCTCATGAGCACTCATTCCGCGAAGATATCGCCGTGCGGTCGCTTCGTTGTCGCCACTGGCTTCTCGCCCGATGTCAAAGTTCAGGAGGTGTGTTTCACGAGGCAGGGCGAGTACAAGCAGCTGACGAAAGCCTTCGAGCTCACCGGCCATAGTTCCGGTGTGTATGACGTGGCCTTTGACGTGGACACGTCGCATATCGCCACCATATCAAAGGACGGCACGTGGAAGTTATATCATACAAAGAGTGAGTATTGTTAAGTGTTCAAACTAATGCGTAATTCTTATCTGAATACATCAATATTGCGTCGCACTTCAAGTACGTACATTATTATTTTACTAATGAGAGTTATAATTATGCAATTCTTTCATACGGCAAAAATAAAGTTAAAACGAAAAATATTATGAGAATAAGAGGAGAGATGTCTTGTAAAGTGATTATTTTTACATAGTTTTATTAGTGTCGTCTTTTTTTTAAAGGGTATATTTAAGAAATCTCTTCTTTGAAATCTATATTTTTTAATATTAGTCGTCAAACGAGCAGACTGACGACCCGATGGCAAGTGGTCA
The DNA here is from genome assembly GCA_018248895.1 of Carystus phorcus. Classification (NCBI taxonomy): domain Eukaryota; kingdom Metazoa; phylum Arthropoda; class Insecta; order Lepidoptera; family Hesperiidae; genus Carystus; species Carystus phorcus. The sequence continues at coordinate 8,397 of DWJN01007376.1, forward strand.
CCATCGCTCATGGATTCACCAACATAACAGCAAAGTCATTGCTGATGCATTGCTGGCCTAGTAAGAAGAGAGAAGAAATACAGGAAAAACAGTATTGGCACTCAGCCTCCAATCGGACCACGGTAAATCGTTTGGTGACTGACTCGAGCAAAAAAATGTTAACTAGCCAGGCTTGACAGAAAGGTAGCAGTACAAGCAATATGCAGTAGCAATAGTAGTCTTATGTGGAATTAGATTATTGACATTAAGGAGGAAATGACGATTGCACAAAATTCCCATTGACATAAACGGTGATACACTTATATTTGTAGAATAACAATTTGCAATGTTAAACCTGTTAAATGAAGATTTAAATACACGTATATACACGTATATACACACACATACGTGCACGGGATTCCCTGTGTCAAGCGTGCCATGACTATGCTACAATGCAATATCAAACAACCCATGTTGGAAAAACGTGTCCTTTTTAACCATCTTCAAAAGAAAAAGGAGACCTGTGCTACTTAATAACTTTTTCACAACCTGGTCCCATTTAAATTAGAGCGACATCTTACTTCTGCTTCTTTCTTTCATTCATGCTGGTTCTTTTAATTTTTGAACGCACTTTATTTTTTATATCGGAGTATAAAATTGTTGCTATTACTATTTCCCTTAAAATTTCTTCATAGAAGTTCTCACCTTTTAAACCTTCCTTGAATTGCTAGAAATATTGCAAAACCAAAATTAGTCCAATCGGTCCAGCCGTTGTCGAGTTTTAGCAACAAGCGTGATTTTATTTTTATATATATAGGTAGAGATAATGCATTTACTTGAAAGCCTATGACTTCGGAGATCGAAATATATCATTCGATGTATATAATTGAAGTTCTTTTTTGTTCATTGACAAGGCTATTATTATGGATAGTTACGGTATTGGAGCTGTCAGCATTGATGTAAAATATGTATGTCATTAAATAAAAACAAGAAGTACTGTAATAGGACAATTGACCGAACTATTAATTGAACGATGCACTCGATGCAGGAAGGAAAATGCATGAATAAAAAAGAAAAACGTGAATCATTGTTTCTGCGCTATTAAGTGCTTACTATCCGTGTAAGTAGGTATGTACAGTAATTATGCTGTGTGTATTACTATAGTCGGTACTACAGACAGTGACTAAACATTACGAACGCCTATTTGAAAACTCTCCCATATATAGTTGTCAGAACTTATCTATAAAAATAATACAAGATATGATATTGGATAATGTCAAATATGAACTTTTATGTTTATGATGAAGTAAAATCACTGATAGATATATTTTAAAGATAATGTTATGTCATTAATAGTTTTCACGATGTATATTGAAGTATGTAGCGATTACGTGCGAGTTCATTAATTACTAGTTATTTACGTACGACCATTCGCAGTGCTTTATCTTTCCGTTATCGATGGTGAAATTTGTGTTTAACACGTGTGGTACGATTACATACACATCTACATAAGAATTTAGTGAAGTTATTACTAGTTTTATCATTATAGTTAGAATCAGTGTAAATATTACGCATGACAATAATAATTTTCGTCAGCAAAATACCAAACATGGTTCTGTTAATTGTTGTTGAATCACGACGCTCGGGTCCTG
>DWJN01007377.1:0-10027 GCA_018248895.1 Carystus phorcus
AAGAAACATTTATAATACATAGTTCTTTAAGTAGTATTTAGTACATCAACATCGTCTATATGTAGACTCTTATTACTACGTTTAATTATCAGCGACAATTTCTTGTTAACCACAAAAACGAAGTAGCTTCCGTTAGTTTTAAGTCAATTACAAACCCAAATGAGGTTGTCAGTAGCGGCGATGTCGTGGCTCATGACTATGCGATAGTTGTAATGAGGAAAGATAGGGATGGCAATTGTACAACACTTTGTGACCGTATTTAGCTCTACCGTAAATACTTTTTAACGTTAAAGGTACTTTATTTTGCGTTGCTTTAGCCTATGCTTTTGTTATGGCTAAGTCTACCTTTCAAAATGAATTAGTAAACCTTAAATCTATCATTATGGGCAATCGTGGATTGACACTAGATAACTTGGCGAATAATTTGAGAGCATTTGCATTTGTTCGCAAATTATGGAATAATGATAATGAATTTCTAAAACACTTAATGGATTTTTTTATAAGAGCAGTTTTCGAATATGACAATCTTAAGGGACTAACGAAGCTACTAGGCGGATCTTTATCAATTGAATATCGATACGTGGTCATAAGACTCATAATCGGCCAATCTCTAGTAATGATTGTTGGTTTGGCTTCACAACACGAAGTACAGGCTCGAGGAACAATAGCGGCGCGACGCGTGCAGTTGCGACGCGACTTACGGGCGATTGTCCTATAAACAGTTTCCTGTTTTCTTGCTCACGTATCCACTTCTTATAACGATAACCTCGATACTGAAACCCAGTTAGCCTTTTAGAATAGTTATATACTTTCGTACTAATCCAGCTTTATTATTAGTAATCAGGTTATAACATTCGATATTCAAATAGGCTCTTGATAGTGTATTTTAGACAGAAATTGTTTTCTGCATTATAACATAGTTTTGGAAACAGATCTCTAACCCATCGTAGTAGTAAGTAATATAAGAGCTGTTAAAGTTAAATTTTGTTGACTTGATAATTTCAATTACAATGTGGATGACACAAGTAACAAATCAAAAAGCTTGGAATTGGTTTAAAAATATTGTCAAACCGCTAATTCGTTGCAACACAAAGCCAATTTTGCATTGTATGTGACTACGGCAGACGTAAAACAAGATAAGACATGTAATTCTCCCGTGATACAAACTTTCTTGGATAAATTTTGCATTTAACATTAGTCGTGCGTTTTACTTGTGATAATGATAGCAACGCTTATCGTGTCGATAGCTAAGCGCCTTCAAATCATTACTTCGCGAATTTCAACACGGCCAATAGCGATAAGATAAAGATTATGGAAGGTACTTTTTGTAGCATTTACATACTTATCCATTGTTTGATAAATAAACCTAGTTTTATGGTCTACTTTAATAGTGAGAACCAAAAATGTAACGTGAGTAATAGATCTTTGTATCTTTTTATCTTTCTCATACCCTAGAAGGTTCTTTGTAGATGAAATTCCAATTAATTCATCAGGATTTTTGGATTCCCCCAGGTACCAAATATTTCCTTTTATTATAAAAAAAATTACTCTTAAGTACATTCTGCAAATAAATTTCCCGTACCGATGTTTATATTATCAGCGAATAGAAATCCGGGTTAACTGGAAATAACCGAGATAAACTTTACTATCATAATTAGTTGTATGATGTCACTCGCCTAATAATTAACATCTAAATGGAGGCTATTACGTTAAATTTTCTATGACTCAGTTTTTTATGATATTTATTTTAATAAAGGCCTCCAGCTCATACCGGTCCAAGTAGGTAAGTCAATCTCGTGTCATACTACACTCGGGTTCAATAAGGATTATGGTAGTTAAATATGGAAATACTGACTTCTGACTTACGGAATAAAACCGACGCAAGACAATTCGTCATTGAACAAAGCTAAAGTGATTCTTAAAACAATAGTATAAGGTTTAATATGTCGCGAAGTATTTCTCAATTCTATGATAATAGCGCTTCCGGTCGATAGGAGCCGTGTTTTCTTCGATCGGTGGGAGGGGGACAAGTAGAGGGGACTGTCCTCTAGGCGATTACAGCGTAGGCGCATCCTAATCTCGTTTCATCAGACGTAACGCAGTTCACGGTCAGCTAAAGGAAATGACGCAAGCGGCGCGTTGCCAACATTACAACACCGGAGGCAATGTTGCCAAAACAATCCACGTGATCAATGTTCTCCAATGAAAAGAAAACGTCAGGCCCTGTGGGGTTTCGTAGTGTGTCGCAAGCGGACTGCGTCATTACTTGTAATTATACATTTTCGATTCATACTAATTTAGACCTTATTTCACATTATTAGGCGAGTTTGAAACGTTCGTTAGGACCGGCAAAGATACGGTTTTCATCTGTGCATATCGCGATCGTAATACTATCGGAAATAATTAGTATCTCTCTACTATTAATATCCTGTAAACCAGTCCGCGTTTAATTGCAAACCGGCCCCATCCCGACCGGTCCGATAGCTCGCTCTTGCAAGGGTCAGTTATATTTTCATTCGGACTACCACTTGAAATAGTCTTCCCCGATTCGTATTTAAAATCGCTTATTCAGAGTTTAATGTTAAATAGCTGATGAGCTAATGAGTAATTTCGCAACTATTCACTGAGTAAACATTTATTACAAGTAATGAATAGATCGTTTTAGTAAATATATTTAACGTAATTGTTTTACTTCTCATTTATTCATACCTATTTCGATATCTAATGTAACCAAATCATTCATTACAATTGCATCTTTATTACGTTCACAAGAAATATTAAAAGGTATATTAAATTGTAAGATAAATAATCTTGATTCGTCTGTATTATGTTGTGTATTTGGCACCAGTTGACTAATAAATAGGTTGTATACAAGCCGCGAACGTTCAGCCCGTGCACAATGACATTGAAATGTGGCGAGTTGCGAAATGTTACTCTTTTCGTGGTTTTGGCCTCGCGGCGGCGGCTCTCGAGATTGAAGAATACGTATAATAAATATGAGAACGTACGCGACCTCCGTTCGCGGTCGCGTTGCGTAACAGCCACGACAAACAATACCTGTGCATACAAACGCTTATTATATTAATTGTCATTGTAACAAATATTCATACAAATTGACTTCACTACAGATAACGGTATTTAGTCCGACCAATTAGAACACTTCGCGAAAGTTAAATGAAATTAAATGTTTTACGTCTAGCTCAATTTTTTTTACTTTGTACTAATGTATTATTCGAAGAGAAATTACTCTTAATTTGTTCTTTTTTAAATTATGATGACTAATAAATAATTCCTTTTGAGTTTAAATTAGGTAAGTAACGCTGATTTTGTAATACGCTTTTCTTACAAAAATCTTACATAAATAAATATACTGGCAATTGGTGAGTAATTAACGTCTGCAAAAACATCAGCGAGAGTTTCTAAATTTAAATATTGAAAACAGAAAGTATACGTTACTCTATGGACATTTCGCGCGCGATAAGCTGCCGGTGTTCCAATCATGATCTTATTGCATGAATATATTAAGTGTAAATTAGAATACGCGTCCGTGATCGGGTCGTGTCATTGCCGTGTTGATGATCCCCGGACGATATGAAGTCACCGACGCTTATGCGACGGTCACAATAGGTTTGCGTCATTAGTAATTCACCGTACATTCCACCCGTGTTTTTCTCCATTAAACACAATCAATACTGTTTATACAGATTTCACGACAATATGCGCAGCAGTGCCGACCGGTCGCTGTTTCGCGAGGCTGATGTAATAGTTATTTATAAAAACCTACTTTGCTACCTACATGTTAATTGCGCATTTACGCGTTACTAAGGTAAAAATTTGACATTTCAACATCGGTTTGTTTTAGCCTAAAACAATTAAATTAAATCTGTAGACGTAATTGGGATGTCGACTGTATTAGGACAATTATGTAGCTTTGATGAGATCCGCTATTTTTAATTTACCTTTATTTGACAATGATAATGTTGTTTGATCAATAACAAATTACCTGACAAATGACGTCACTTGTTCGTACCTATATTTAATTAACATTGTAAATTGACAGTCGTCAAAAATCTGTTTACATGTATGTGTTTATATCCCAATTGTACATAATCATCTAATGTGTTTCTAATTTCAGCTAGTTCCAACCTTAGACAATAACAACCTTATTTTGATTGAATCATTTATTCCCCGCGCTTGCGTAAGCATTTCGCCCGAAGTTTTTACGCGTAATTATCAAGAGTTCCTAAAGTAGACTTTGTAAAGAATTGACGTATTTCGACGAAATTACGAATCTAATTTAAATTAATCTCCCTTCACGTGGAGTTTGACGTCACGGGTTGGGGAAATGTTGAATATAATTGTAGAGGCGGTTACGTAAATAAAAGTTGCGAATCTTATTTATCGATTAGTAAGGATTTGACAGTTCTATTCCCACGCAACGGATCCGAGTGACGTTTGACGTCACGGGGCCGCGGGGTAGTGTTCAAGTGATGACGTAGATTAGTTGCGAATTGTTATATAGATGGCGTTCCGTGTTTGTATATCGGAACGTGACGTCAGCGAGGCGGAAGCGACGCCGTCGCCACGGTTGACCAAGGACGGCGAACACGACCGCGCTTGCGACACAAGATTCCGATGCGATAGCGATGCACGTACACGCTTGCCGGTACTAAATTCTCTAACGTAAACATTGCTTTTTACTTTCTTATCAATAAAACCGTATTTTTTAACGCTCGCTAGTTTTCGCAAGCAAGCCAATCAACAATTGCATGCTTCGTCTAAAGACCTTCGCGTAACAACTGCTCGCTCCAATTTATTCGGCATTCATGGATTCAGGTCATAATTCATAGTTGATTTCAAATTACAAACGCTAGGATTACGTCAATATCACACAAACAGCTTATGCATGTAATAAACAACATAACACAATATGTAGATACTTATTAAAGTGTGTAACTAAAACACGGCAACATCACACACAGCTTTCGTTGCATTATATGTAACAATGTTACGTCACATAATGAATAAATACCAGTTTATTTCTTAATAAATAACGCAAAACGAGAAACTAATTGTTTGGTAATTGAAACTGTTTTGTGGTTTTACATTTTACTTATTTAAAAATACCAGTTTAAAAGCAATAGTGGTTTTATTGAATGCATTAATGGGAATCGCGTAATTTTACCCCATTTATATTGCTACAAAACTTGAGAACTAAAGTCATTCAATTATTAAGTAACTACTCTGTAAGTATATTTTGGAATAGTTTTAAGATCCAACCAAGTATAAGCCATGGAAAATATTGGCACAAAGAATCGTGAATAGGTATTATTATACAACTATTATTGTAAAACTTAAGCTCATGGGACACGTATTTTTTGTAGCACATAAGTGAACACGTTAACATTTTTTGCACGAAGAACCTTCGAGTAATTCCCTTAGCGGCGTTCACCTCGCCGGGTGATGAATGAAGGTGACACGTGTACTCGTATGATGTAATTTTCGCGATCTCTTGCGATTCGTATCGCCTGTTAATTGATTTTAACCTACAGTATTTATCAAGGGCATTGTTTGTGTTCTGAAAACATTTAAGTTCAATATTAATTCTTATCTACGTTTTTAAAATAATGTTTCATATTTATTTATATACTTCTGTAAAACATGTTAACTTGAATATTTTGCTTAACAAATTTGCACTTTATTTCTACTTTAATAGTAAGGAAAATAACACAAGACAATAAAATTACTGTTGTTCTACATTGTTGTGAATTTTAGTATCAAAATTAATATTATGATATTATTATAGTTTAGTAGCTACACAGTATTTGAAAATAATAAAAATATTATGTATAAAATAAGTAACTGGGTAGATGACTTATTTTTTATATTGATAACAGCCACAATTTTCCCGCTAAAAACCACAGACATATCGGTCGGAAACTTCACATTGCAATACATATTTCGGTTACATCATTCACACGTACCTACATCATCTATCAATTTCCGTAAACAGCGCGAAGGTTCCGCTGATTTCATATAGATTTAACGCATGCACAAATGCATGACGCAGTGCCCGTTGATTAATGATCGAGAAAATGCATGATTGAATGACGTCGTTCGAGAAAATTCGATTTCAGAACGAATGTTATTTTCCGTGTTTAGTCACTCCGTATCCTGTTACAATGTTTTTATGTAGTATAGTAAAGTGGTTAAGAAAAAAATAAGGAAAAAAATTGTTTAGTAATAACTCAGAATACTTAACTAATACATATTAACAGACATGTACTTGTTATTGAGAGGAATATAACTAAATTTTAATGTAACTTGATTACTATATATTCGTAAATACTACTTATGCTATTAAGCCGTTTTATGTATCTTAATCAACATTGACTTCTATAGTATTGCTTAAAATGTGAATGTAATTGTACTTAAAGTATTCATATATTTGAATCGCCGTGTTAGTAGAACTGTGATTGACTTCAAATCTAGACAAAAATTGTGTACAAGTTAAAACCTATCGCTTTAGTATAATAATCCGGCATGTGGCCTTCGCTCGGTCCAATTCAATGTCAGTTACGCAAGCACCACTCTTCCGCCTTCGATTCTAACAGAGTCCGATTCAAACCCGACGCTTATCGCAAACAGATTACGAAAACCTAACGCAATCTTACGTCGCATTCATTAAAATAAAGAGATCCGCTTTGAATAACCTACGGTTTAGGTAAACATACGTACGTGGGTTTTATAGCATTATATTCCTTATGTAGTCAAATTTGTTCCGGCACATACGAAAGACGTGATTTTATGATCTCACATTTGCTGTGTTTGCAGTCTGTGGCACGTTTGAGAACAAAAAAAATACGAAAATTTCGCTGACGGTTTTATTAATTCATTTTAATATTAGTATAATAAGCTTGATTTCATTCCCAATTGTATTCTATAAAAAAAATGATCTGAAAGAAAGACATTTTTTCTTACATAGTTGCAACTCCATGTAAAAATCTAATTTATGTCTAATGTTTATTTAAAAACTATATGATATCGTACATAATATTAACAAAAATACAAAAAGTATTATATTAATGTAGCAGCAAATAAAGCTGCAGTTTTTAGACGTTTTCACTAGAATATGTGGTGGAAAAAAAAAACTTTTAACGCTATTAAAAAACCAGGCTTAATATATACGAGTGCTATCATCGTATACACACTCCAAACCGGGCCTCATAATCTATTTTAATGTTATTCAAATTGATAGGATTACAAGCCATTAGTGTCTCGCGTAGGCTTTCCATACTTCACCATCGTCTATCCGTGATTGTGTATTATTCAACGCAGCACTTTATTGGTCGTAAATTCTAATATAACGTTTGGCTGTTTATTCAGTAACGACTGCCAAGGCGTTCAGTCTTAATTCTACTATGTAGGAAATCCTGGTGCTCATAAATAAGTGACAAAATATTTGTAACAATGTCACGCAACTTTCAAGTCTTGAGAGTATAAAAAATCCTCATTTATTTCAATAAATATCAACCTTATCACTATATATTGAGGTTAGACAATATATTGTATATACCTATTGCTAAATCCATGGGAAACAAAGCTATTATTTTTTTGTAGTTTCATATTTTATTGTTTTGTAGTAATTATGGGACTGTTTTCGTGTTGTGCACACCATTTAACTTGTGTTGGAGTCAGCTAATTACATAAATAGGTATACAGGTTACATTTTTTGTTGTAAAATAACATTTGCCGTGTTTTCTTAACTATAATTGGATCATTTAAAAGGGTAATAAATAGGTGGCTCGTTAGTTTCCCAAGACACGTGTATATTAGCTTATTAAATGATTATAATCGATCAGGGTTGTTGCATCAGATTTTCAACGCCATGTGATGTTTCTATACGCAACATAATGTTAATCTATGCTTAGTAGTAGTATTTGACTCATATTAAACAGGAAAATTATGTCAGTCCCTACGTCACTTACAAGGAAAACCAATTATATTAAAACAGGGTTGGCGCTTTCTCCAAATTTCTCTGTTACATTTAGTAATACTATCGGCAATCTGTTATATGAATACGGTTGTATTGTGCGCTTCCGGTTCCGTCACATCCGGCTTTCGAGAACACTTAACACACGAGTGGTCTATGCTCCCCTAGTACCTATTTAACAATGCACTTCAGAGTCTGAGAACTTTTAATTCGGTATGGAAATATTTATATAATCAAATAATATTAAATTTATTTGCCTTATGATTTCATCTCAATAAACATAGAATTAGGGTAGGTAATTTACAGATGTATTGCGTAATGTTTGAACACGGTCAATGGTCTTCGCTTATCAGTATTGTAGGGACGCATGTTCAACACTTAAAGGTCGCATAATATCCCTTATCGATAGATAACTATAGTAAGGTCGCAGAACGACGCCGCACCTCGACGCTTCGTGCCGCGGGTACGAACGACGCGCGAATGATTCTACTCTTTGTCATAAAATCCAATAAAAAAATCAAGGTGCTCTTTTTGTATTGTCGCTTTGGGTATCGGGTTAATCTTTCGACAATTACCTGAGAGACGTAACAAAGGACACTTTATTCCTGAACTTGCCAATTTCTAAACTTCACCTCGCGGAACGAACAGATGTTCGGGTAAACAAGAAGCTCCATTGTAAAGTCTCCTACGCATGATTTATCTTTCGGTCTCCGAATCGATGATGGTCCGATTGAAAGAGCGGCCATTGTGCAAAGCGTCCTATTCATGGCCAAGACAAACACCTTTCTTGTGCACAATGCTGTGCACATGCAAAGTCTACCTGCGAACGCACGTGTTCAACATTCGCATTCCGAGCAGACGGCGTATGAGTGTCTATTGTTAACGTGCTCCTACATCTCGAAATGGACCTCACGTTGAAGGACACAAGACGTATAATCGAACGGGAGATAAAAGAATCCGAGTCCAGTCTGTAAATCAGCGCCCTCATAGCATTTTATGGGCAACAATTTCTTGAGTTTATAGCGTCGGGTCTATTTTAGGCTCCAGTATTTTACTTATGTATAATGGCAGATTCGAGCAAGTCTTCGCAGCGACTTGGCTATTAGCATTTTTCAATCCTCAGCGAATATTTATTTAACGTACAATTTCGCCATACAGCGCCGAAATACCTGACATATTAATCTTGGGGTTGAGTAAATCTTTGAAGGTGAATTGAAATATTGCTGAGGAAAACAAGCTCTTATATTTAAAGTGATAGGTTTGAATTCACTTCTTACTTACTTTCCTTCTTGCTTGGCCGACAATGCATCGGCGATGTGTTACATCAGTGGACATTAGTCCACTGGCGGTGGTAACCACTTACTATTAGGTTGCTGGTCTGTTTTGCCGGTCACATGGAAAAGACCTGCTAAAAGAGGTCGGATTTTTCTCCACAATTATCGCAGAAGTATACCAAGTCTGCCATCACATAAGAGTTACTCAGGGACAGTTTCGTGAAGACACCAATAGATGCAGTAATAGCAGCTGACGTTAGGGATAGTCTATGGTCCTTAATGTTCATACGTCCTGTTTATACACCTGATGACAACTCTATCCGAGCGTACACATCCGACATTCGATACAACGTAAGGTCAACAAAGTTTCGTTACAAGACCAGCGAGTGTTTATTCAAATGCACTTTATAACCAGTCTCCGAGTTTACCTTTCGACATATGCCACGAGGTCAATATTTGCCGTTTTTTCGATAGCTCCTTTCTTCGTGCGTACGGTCCCTTCATTTGGTTTGCTTTTTGTGGTTATCGTGCCTGGCTCTGTTCGTGTTATGTTCGCGTGTACCTTGAAAATACTAAGCTTAACTTATATATTTTTAATTTGGTTATTAAAAGTTGAGGCCTAAGCCGACGTCACCAGATAACAATAGCTTTGCCCGTATAATTTTGGGTAACATTGATCTATAAATTACACACATCAAAAAAGTCTAAGCAACATGCAGTTTTTTTATCTTTTAACCAATTTATAGTATTGTAATGTATC
>DWJN01007378.1:0-10026 GCA_018248895.1 Carystus phorcus
AAATTGCAATACACTTCCTATTCAATGAATAAGTATTCAGGTGTTAAACAATGGTATAAATGATTTTTATTAGTAAGACAGTTATAATTTATTATAACTTAAGTGATTCAAACCAAACTAGTTTTTATTTCATTCTTATTAAAAATATCATCAAAACTGATGCAACATTTTTTCACAAACTTGTTTTTAATATATTATTATTTAACTAGTGATACAAAGTATATTATACGCATTAATTCCACTTTTATAAGGAAAAAAGTTGCAAAAGAATATGATAAAAACAATAAAACCCACATTACACATTCTAAAAACAAGCACATACCTACGTGTCAAAACTTAACCGTGAGAACAACATCATTATCTTTTTCATATCTTCAATCTGTAAATAGACTGTAATTTTACTAAGCAGTGGCAATCAAAATATTACGATAAGGAAAGATGTCGTTTGTTGACACGAATTTCATCTTCACAAAGTATAATTCGCGTGTGTGAAAATATTACTCACTGTGTGAAAGTATATTTTAAACATTTGTTACACACAATCTTTCCGCTTAACTGAATGTCTTAGAACCATAGTAATAATCTCCAACAAAGTGTGTTGTCGGTTAGATATAGCGAGAAATTCTGTACGTGAATAGGGCACTATTATAATTCTTTAAACGGTTTCCTTTGAAGTCGGGTTTTAACCGGTGGATATAATTATTATCCTTATTTTAGAATAGTTGTTTTATTTAATCACTTTAATTGAAAATTTGTCTCTGCAGGGTGATAATGACCTTAATTGAAAATTTATTGTTTAACCCAACTGTCAGGAGTTTTTATGCCGGTTTCCGACGTGACCTAGCGATTGCCGTGTAGAAATAACCAGGACCGGTGACTTATTCGATTCGCTTACAATTTCTGTTCTCAGTCTGTACGTATATGCTGGTCTTATGGCACCCACGACACGTAATCCTTGGAGCTATGAGGGTTTAGCATTATTAATAGAAAAGCTGTAATATAGAGTAACTTACCAACTTCATCACCATCCACAAGTTTTGTAGCAATCGACCGTAAGGAGGTAGCGCCGGCTGAGCTGAACATATCCAGAACTGGGCCCAAGAAGTAGACAGTTCTGTTCGGAGCTAACGCGTACACCACGCTAGCTGCTATCCGGCTCAGGCACGCCACTATCCCAATCACGCTGTCCTCGATCTCCCATCTCTTGCTGAACAAATATATTGTTATGAAGGAACCTGCGCAGAAATTAGTCCAGTCAATTTTTTTATTATTTTTTACCTCCGACAAGTTAATGCTTGACGTCAACCCACCTGATGTTAATTTTTTTTAATTCGCGTTAAAATCCCTTTATTCTGACAACCCGCAGGTACATAAATGAAAGGTTGATCAACGAAAATTACTATCGTGTACGTTGTTGTTGTGAAACCTCAATTTTGTCATTTGATTTTAATAATTGATTAGTTAAACAGAGCTGTCAAATTTTACCCGGGTCGTTTGTCAAATGCGATTTTGCTTTCCGAGTTATTATTGTATAATTAAAGTTTTAGAAACTCGAATTGATTTGACAGAGCTTCTAAGTTAACGTGCCTGTCAATTCAACAATATTTTTATAAGCCTTATACATACTGGTGGTATATAGAAGTTTTAAAATTGTTACATGACATTTGATAATGAGAATATAATAATAACTGAATGCGCAGCTTATCACGAAATGAATAGCTGCAGTAAAATTTGTGTCACTATTTTTAATATTAATGTTTTAAAAATGTTTTTTGTAAAATGGATTACTTGCATAGATGTCACTTAAGTGCTAACTGTAAATAGTGCCATAATTTTCTTTTAAGAAATCTACAGCAATTCTAAAAGCATCTTGCCTTAGCTATTTTATTTTCAATTCGTGTTGTGTTTAGCCTTTTCAATCTTTATTTAGTTACGTTTATGTAGGTAGTTAGTATACTAATATCACATATTAGACTTACTGTGACTAACATCAGTGGATTTCATAATAATGTTATGTTATGTCCTGAGTTCGATTCCCAGCGTGGCGGAAATTTGAATGATGAGTTTAAATTTCTGTTCTCGGTCTGGGTGTGTGTAATTAATAAATTGTCTTTCTGTGTTGTCCATGGCACCCACGACACGGGGTATCCTAGTGTGAGGCTAGTGTGTGGCGTTATTTATATTTATTTTATTAAAAAGATTTTGTTAAGCTTTTAAGAAACCGGAACATAGTGTCAGAGGTCAAGACTCACTTTGGGTCGCTGCTCCATTAAAGTATATATTTAAACATTAAAATTTTTGCCTTGTCGCGATTCGTTTGACTAATAGCCCCGATCGACAATTTCGCCATACATGCAGTATTTATTGCCGTGAATGTCCGCGTTATAAACGATACAACATGTATAAACACGTTTATTTTTATTTACTAGTTCTTTCTTTTTCTTAACAGCGGGTAAGTAAACGGGGTAAACATATCGGCACGAGCTAAACACGCAATTACACGCGTTGATTGTGTTTCCAAAAAATTAAATATGAAAAAAATAGAAGACGTTAATATATGAAGCGGTTGGTAATTAGTTGAACTTGTAAAAATGTATTATCCAAAAAAGGGACCAAATATAATTGCATCGATGAATATTCAGTAGTAATATTTTAGTAAAAACAAGAAGATTTGTATACGTCAAGAAAATATTTATATTCGATTTAAGAATATTACATGCATGTATGCCTGATATTTGCATAGTTAAAGTTTACTTAGAGAAGTGTACAAAACTACATTTTATGTATACTGTGTTACAAATACGTTTATTGAAGAAAAATAAAAAAATCAGTGCCAATGTGAAGTCAACTTTTTAATAAACAAATTACGGTCGAATTTCGACCGCAGATATCGCTAGTATTAATAATTACGTGTGTATGCACATAATGAAGAGAATTATAATTATTTTAATTTACGTGTCAACAGAGTGACGTTACGTGACGTATCAGATGTAGTGTCAGAGGTGTAATAAATTAATCTAAGTATTTTCGTCCAGGTGTTTATGTATCAATGTTTCAGTTCTGGTCATGACACAAAAATATTGTTTAAAGAGATGAACGGAAAAGCTACGAAAATTAATTATGGTTACGAATTATAAAAACAATGTTTTGCTTTAGTGGACTTCGTAATTTTTTTTTACATTCCGCATGACACTTTTCAAGAATTACGCAGATCACACACGCAATAGGTACTTTAAATTTTTATTTTTTTCTTGTAGTTTAGAAATTCGTGTCCTTTTTTGTAGCATATATGTATATGTACACATATGAAGTAATGTTACATAAATATACCGGTAGATCTAATCTGATTGATGCAAAAAATCAACATTGTCTACTGTAACTCATCAACCATGTCTGATCGATGTCAATTTGGTAACAAAACCTTTTTCAGACAATTCTGAACAAAGTTGCTAAAGACGTCGATGCTCAATTTCCTTCCAATTGGGAGTCCATAAAGGACAAATAAACAAACAAACAAACATTGATTTATATATATGTATATATGACTACTTTAAATATATACACTCGCGTGTAGGGTCTCATGAAGGAACAAAGGTTTTTTTGAGGTTTTTTAACTGGCTTGCGCACCTTACGTCGCTATAAAAGTATAATATAAAATCAGAATGCGATTTGTATTCAGTATGGATGATAGTATAGGAAATAACCTCACTCATTATGAATGAGTGAAGCTCAGAAGTAACAGTTATGAGTCGTAATGAAAGAAGAAATAAATAAATGAATGAAGCAATACTTTGTTACATTTGTTGTTACCCAACAATTTATCTCATACATTTTACGATACAAAGAAGTTGTAATTCTTTGTTTTTGCGTTTAACTTCTTAACTAAGTTATCGCTACGAACAAAGATCTTAAGAAAATATTTGCAGTCTGTGACATGTACGTCCGTTCATAGATAACAAATATTATAGAATGCGTAAAGGTAAACAGTTCTCACTGAGTTTCGCACGCTGTCGTAAACATTTACCGTGTCTTACGACACAAACATTTTAAGATCGCTTTCCGGTTGCTACTGCGACTATTTTATCAGCATATTGTTATAATTTTATCACTTTGGTATACACGAATACGTACCTACTGTGTCAGAAAACAAACAATAGTTACAGCGGAAAATTTTTGTGTATACGTTGAAGGATATCAACGCAAGGTCGTAATTTCAGTTTTAATATTTTGCGCACATAATGGTGAGTGTATATTATATCAACCTACGGAACTGTATAAGTAGCTACTGCTTTTATATCAATTCTGAGTTGATAAATGTTTGCAGACGCTGTCGGGGGTCAAATGGATCGTCGATGGTGAAATTTATAAGATATTTCGAAGACCCCAAAGACCGGTTCGTATGTGTTTATCCCTTTTTAAGGAAAACGATTTATTTCTGGTTTGTTTAAAATATTTATTCTTATTCATCATGTATAAATAGTAGACTGTTATAGCTGTAGATTTACGAGTTTATCATTGGTATAAATGTGTATCTGTCAATTGACTATCAAAATTAAAGAATCTAGGGTTACCAACACTGTCACCAAGCAAAGTAATTTTCAGAAATAGATAAAAAACAAAGATTTCATTTATGTAGTTTGCAACAAATAAATAATCAAATTATAATGCTAAAATAAATACCAATTATGATGGTTCAGTTTGGAGAATTACGAGCTTAAAAATTGGAAATTATGTTTGATTGTAACTTAGGGCGATGAGCAAAATGAAACGTAAAGTAAAAAGACAAAATAAATATGACGTATTTGCATGTATCAAAAACAAAAAAGGAAAGATACGAACGATAGAAGCTACTGCGGGTGACAAAATGTAGAGAAATACTTAGAGACTTTATTTTTCTACAATTCCACATTCACATTCTTCAAAATTCATCAAATTCTACAATAAGTTAGATATATATTTTTTTAATTCATTTATTCGAAGTTGGTTTGTACAAAAACTCCAAGTCAGCTACGCCGTCGCTTCACCAAAGCCCTACGGTTATTGGTCTTGGAAGAAGAAGCGGCAAGAAACTCCCAAGGTTTTTTTTTATTCCAAGTCGTAGTTACACGCAGCACTTTGTTACACATCATGCACAATAATAATTTGGTTTTGTAATAATATATTGTTATATAATCTTTGTGTAAGGTATTGGCCCTGTCCAAATAACGCAATGTCTAGACAAGGCTTTAAATGTGACATTAAAGGTGATACAACAATGTAAGTTATATTATGAATTATATCTTAGACTAGCTACCCGCCCTCGCTTCGATTCGGTAAATATTTAACATAAAAATGGTTATAGTGGGTTAACGTTAAAAGCTAGACGTCCCGGACTTTTATTTAGAACTTTTAGAGGGGAACAATTTTGTAATACATGATTTTTGATTAACTTTCACCGTTTACTTAGCGCACGCAAGGAGACCAATAAATTTTGTTGTCGCAATATATAAAGTATAAATATAGATATGTTCAGAAATAGACTCAACTGGGCAAACTTTTGTCTGAGTATGACCCAATACTCTATTACATTAGATCAATTATAGCATCTTCTTAGAATAACAATAACCTATTTAAATGTAATAAGAACTCTTTAAACACCTATTACAAAAACCACCGTATCTAATCCGATGTGAAAGTGAAAACACTCGGAGATAAATATAGACTTAATTCAATAGGGTTTTAAGCAATACTAATTCAATGTCGATTTGAATTCGAGCATAATCTACTTATAAACGAACCTTGTACGAAATATGAGTTGAGCAAGTCTATGAAATATATCATAACTATTGTTTCGTGCAACATTTTCATTGAATCGTTGGCAGATATATTTCATGAATTTAAATTTAAGTAGGTAAACGGAATAGTTGATAAATATAATGCTGCATTTCTTGTTAAAATTATTACGTCAATAAACACATTCAGTCAAAAAATATGTAGTGGCTAATACCGGGGTGAATACCGCAGAGATTTTAAATTTTGTTCGTTCCTGCTTTTCTGCGATATTAAAATCAACTTATACATAATAATAAGACTGTAATTTATCGCTGTCTGTACACGGCAAATATATTAAAAATATATCCGCAAGAGAATCCAAAACAATGTTTTTTCATTTTGTCTGTATGTTTGTGCAAGCTAATTTCAGAAACGCCTTATCCGATTTGAGTGCAGTTTTAAGGATTATATATGATGGACTTTACTAAACGTTTAGAGTTTTCATTGAAATCAGTTAACAAATAAATAAGATCAATTTATGTCAACCATTCATTGACTTAGGCGAAACGGAGTCGGCCGGGTCACCTAGTAATAAATTAAATGTAATTAAAGTAAATTATTGATGTTGCTAGGTGCAACCATTTTAAATACCCTACAGAAATACGTGAAATAAATAATTTTTAAATTGATAACAAGATGCTCATTTCAAAAATTAAACGCACATGTCGGCAATTTTAGTTTTATGTAATCAGCCAACAAATGAGCAGACTTGCTGCCGCCATTGATGGACATCAGTAGCACAATAGGCGTCAATACGTTGCCGGCCAAGAAAGATAAATCTATATTAATAATATAAAGCTGAAGAGTTTGTTTGTTTGAACGCACTAATCTCAAGAACTACTGGTTTGAATTGAAAAAATCTTTTTGTTTTGCATAGTACAGTTACCGAGGAAGGCTATATGCTATATAACATAACACTACGACTAATTATGAGCTGAGAATTGATGAGAAATGTTACAAAAACACATGTTCCAAGATGATACGAAGTTCACCGTGTCTACTAGTAAAGAAATAAAACACTGGCTCTCATGCCCGGCAAGAAAATAATGTACAGCAACTGACCCGCAAGAGAATGGAGAGAATGGTAGCCAGTTAGGCAGGCTCTTTTATAAAAACAATAATAATAATGATGACTTATTAATAGTACTGATAACATTACAAAGGCTTTGGTTGTGTTTTATGTCACCCTGATTTGTTGGTATGGCTTCAGGTTCTGTATTCTAGGCCGTTTCATCTTCTTCTTAATATATAAAAATGATTGTTTATCTGTTGTCCTTTATGGACTATGAAATAGCAGGAGATAGAGCAATGATGTCTTTGGCAAGATTGTTCAGAATTATTTAAAGAAGTTTTTGGTACCAAAATCATATCGATTGGACGCATGGTTGATACATATGCTGATTTTGTTTAAATTTGATTGCTTTAATATGTGTAACATCGCACACCTAGTGACATATAAATACACACCCATATGACGTATATATACAATATATTAGGTCCTTACATTTGAAATTGACGTTTTTCGTACTGGAAACTTTAATCACAAATTTCTCCTCTTTTGGTACGGAATTCCAAATTCAAAATTTTATGGGTATAGTTTAGACGGTCACTAGACATATTTTTAAAAAGCTACAAAAAATATATGTTGACTTCAAAAGGTCCTAAAGTATATATTATGATGCAAAATAAATAAAAAAACGTTGGAATAATTGCACGCTTTGGACAGTTATTTCTTTTCTTTCCCAAACTAGATAAATGGTTTTCAAATAATGTTGACTGTGCACCAAATTAACGACAAACAAACAACAAAAAACAATGGTACATACTTTGATTAAGTAAATATATTATAATAAAAAATATTCGACTTTTTGTTCCTCCCATACAAAACGCCAATTTCATATGTAAGGACCTAATACATATGTATATGTATATCAAACAATTAAATTTCTATCAAAACCTGAAGAACCCCAATGGTTAAAAAAATATATTAAAACAGGGCAATTCATTATGCTTGTTCATACGAAAAGTCTAGATTAACGAGCAAAAATACTTTTTTAATATCTAAATTAATGACATCATGCCACACTAGTTCTGCATATAATTAACTGTCTAATATAGCAGCTCCTAACACAAAGAGTGTATGCAATAAATAAATACAATACATAAGTTGAATGTTTTTTTTGTTATAAGTTAATGCTTGCTATAAAACTATTTACATACAACGTCGACGTAGGAGTAGATATGTCTAATGGTCTATTCAAATAAGTCTAATTGTCTATTCAAATAAGTCTAATGGTCTATTCAAAAAATTCTATTGGTCTATTAAAATACTTAATAGAACTCGAACTTAAAACTACGCCATCCTGTCAACAAATCCCAGAATACGCCACGGGAAAATCCCAAGACGTTTTTATTCTACCCAAAATGCACATTTAATACTTACAATATCATCAATCAAGCTATTTAAAAAATCATCCTCTTCGTAAAAATATTTCGTCGATAGAATGGATTTGACATGTTCAGTTTTAAATTTATCATAATGATAATGATTAATTCTTATAAAATTATACTATAAACTTCAACACATCTACCAATAAATGAGCCATCAGTTTTGCGAAGTACGCTACTATCTACAATTAAGCAGTATTTTCTAAGCACAGTGACATAATATTGCCTCGTTTTTTCAGCAGGTCAGCACAATCATTACTAGTTAGCTTGAAGGAACTATGAATGGAGCTCCTTACATTCAAAATGTATATGCATTTCGAATCGAACTCTTGTTATATGCTGTGGAAACAATAGTATCATATAACAACAGTAATGACTCATTAACACCGTATAAAAGACATTTCATGTTGACGAAGATACATATTATTTATTTAGTTAGCTGACTAACTAAGACAGGATATTTTATTAGTTTAATCTATGAATGACACATAGAATATTTGATGCTGTAATCTGTCTTGAAAATGGTATGGACGCATGAACAGTGTTGAAAAAACCCTTATTGATTCGTAATTTGGTTCTACTAGGCAGATGGAGTAACTATCGATATCTGTACTAAACAAATACATAGTTTATAATTTGCTCCTTATGTTAATTGTAAAATATTACATATTTTTCTTGTGGTTTTTTTTTCGGTCTACCTGAGCTTAAATAGACTAAGTGAGTGTTATTTTTTATAAAGCCGATGATAATAATAGGTTTTGTCTATCGAGACATTCGGTATTTCTATAGTATTAGCTACTGATTACTAGATCAGTAACTGATTTTGTTAACAATATATTTTTGTGTTTTATAATATATGTATAATGCTACTGAGGGAGATTGTTGTTTGTGGTACTTTTTGACTTTCGTTGAGTGAGCTGAAAGTTCCTAAGACGAAATAAATAATTAGATTTTGACTGACAAATAGATACTAAAATGAATTATCAGCTGAAACATGTAAATGTGTACTGGAATAATCAATTGTCAATTGATTTTACTAACATAGTGAGTGTAAGGAATACATTTAATTGTAAGGAAGACAATTAAACCTCACGATTATAAGGTTATAACGAGTGTAACCTTCGTCATAAGGTTGCGTAAAGTGACCACGTGTTTAAAACATGTAGAAGAAATTTCAGAAAAAAAATTAAGATACAATTTTGATAAATTTGAATGTTTTAACTAGTACACGATTTGCAACTAAGACGAGAGATTGACAAAGTTGCTTTAGAAAATTTATTTAACATGTATAAGTATTTATTATGGAGATCATTAATTATTTATCATGGAACATATCGTGACCTTAAAAGTTGTATATTACTAGATATTATTATTTAATATATAAATAAACATGAAACCCACTATGAGTGTGAAAACCTATTGCTTTAGTTTAATCGTAAACCTCCATTTGTAAAAAACTTCATTTCGCTTGTTGATATACAACAAGCAAAAGCAACAATATGTCAACTACTTTATTTGTCATGTTAAGAAATAATAATAACTTACCGACACTTCCAACTAGCACGGAGTATGTGAGAAACAGGCTGTAGTCGACTTCGGTGAACTTGAACTTGTATCTCGTGAACCAGTACGTCATCTGCGATTCACCTTTTGGAACGAAATATCTATTAGTGTATAATCTAACTATTCCTACTGAAGAAATTAATAATTATGGTGGCAAAATAAAATAGTCGTGCTTACGGTACGGAGGTTTAATAGAGAAGAGGA
>DWJN01007379.1:0-10026 GCA_018248895.1 Carystus phorcus
CCATCACCAACTCCTATTTTTTAATAGTAATTTTTTTCTACACTAGAAATTCCCTAGAAATAATTTATATATGTATATGGCAAAACAAGGTTTGCTGGGTTAGCTAGCTAATATGATGAAGAGTTTGTTTGGTCTAACGCACTTATCTCAGGAACTACTACTTAGAATTGAAAAAATATTTTTATGTTGGATAGTCCATTTGCCGAGGAAAGCTATATTACTGAAGTTTACGACCAATAGGAGCTGATTATCGATACGGAAAGTTACAAAAACAACAACTTGAACAAATGCTCCGAGTTGATACAAAGTTTGCTTGGTATACTAGTTATATTAAAGAGAGATAAATAAAATCCAAAGGATAAAGTAATATGGACCAAATGGGGCATCGAGAGTAGAAACGATTACGTAATGCTTGAGTGAGACAGAGTTAGTCGAATCATTAAAAGTTACTTATCTATCTTCTACTTTAAGATTAAAAGCCTTAACACTTATCCTTGAATTCCTAACCAACCCTGTTATTAATCAACTCTTAACAGTGTACTCAACTTCCCACGCCTCAAAAACAAATTACTATTGACGTTAAATTAAGTAATCAAATTCAGCTCCAATTTTCGACTTACCACTCGAAGGACAACACGCGGATCTGAATACGGTATAATTTCATTAGAGGATTTACCCAAATCAATATGTTTCATTAAACAGTTCGTTAGTTATCACTCACTTACCAACACACGTTACTTAT
This sequence comes from Carystus phorcus, assembly GCA_018248895.1. Lineage (NCBI taxonomy): Eukaryota > Metazoa > Arthropoda > Insecta > Lepidoptera > Hesperiidae > Carystus > Carystus phorcus. Next base: position 743 of record DWJN01007379.1, read on the forward strand.
CTGCATATGACTCAGTTGTCCCTTTCAAATTCGAAGGAGAAAAGAGGACGAATGTCCTAAACTCCAACTAAACCCTGACACCGATTGTGAGTAATATCTTTTGTGTACTTAAACAATAGCAAATGGATTAGATTTTCAATTCGATCCGATAGAAATTATTGTGTACAAGTTGTACTCCTTTTGGCGCGCAAGGGAAAAGTGACAAGAGTAAATTTTTTCGATGCGCACTTACTGTCACGAGAAACCGACACCATAAAATTAACTAGTCAACATTTTAGTTCATTATGTAAAAATATACTTATTAGATAATTCGCTTTAATAAAACTTTCTTTCAATATATTACGAGTAGTACCTTTTTTCTATATATAAATATGCGCATAAATATAACGCAAAGGATATTTTTTTTAATACATTTTTACTTGTTAAGTTGTTACGCCAAAGAAGTATAACTTCTTCGTGTGCGTTTGTACATATATACGCGTCTGTATAGACTTATATGTTTTTTTATCTTGCAAGATTTTTTCATCTTAATATCTTCTTAATATCTCTCCCTAACACCTTTAGGGTATACGAAGGATCTATTGAAGATCTGTTTTTGCAGCTCGTCTTATGTTACTTCATTTAATCTCATCTCACTTCATCTGACCTAACCATGACCTGACCTCAACTCATCTCACCTGACCTGACCTTATTTTATTTTAATGAACTTATCTAATTTCACCTCAGCCCAATTCATCATAGCGAACTTCACCTACAACTAACCTAATCTATTTTTTTATTTCATCTCAATATTTTAAAATTACAAAGAGAATTACAAAATTGCATTTAAATCAGGGCAATTTGTAGACGTACTATAGAAGCCGACGACTGGGTGGCGCCATTGAAGCAAACGTGAATAATTTGCTCCGGAGATTATTCCGGTACAAATTCGACACGCTCAATGGAAAACGGGTCATGGGTTCTATTAGGGAGGTAATTACCCAACCGTCCTACCGCCTTATGCCGTTTCGTTCACGATCATTTCAAAGATTTTCGATATCCGGCCTGGGTCGAACGCTTCATTTCGTCTACTTTTTTTCTATTAATTTATCTTATATAAAATTCTCGTGTCACAACGTTAGTTACCATGCTTCTCAGAAACGGTTTGACCGATATTCATGAAATTTTATACGCATATTCAGTAAGTTCTAGAATCGGCTGCTATCTATTTTTCATACCCCTAAGTGGTAAGGGTTGTCCACCACTAAAATAATTTTTTTAAATATGTAGCATTAAAAATACATACAACCCTAAATTTTCATTCTTCTATCACCGACCTCTATTTTCAATAGTAATTTTTTTACACTACAAATTCCCTAGAAATAATTTTTATAGCGAATCAGCGTTTGCAGTCTCAGCTAGCTATTTTATATGAACATCTGTTGCATTGTGACTCTACAGGTAAATCTAGGTCAGCAGTAAATATATGTGACAAGTGGTGTCAATCTCAAATAATACAATAAGAACTATAAGTAGAAGGAACAACTATGTATTTTAGCACGCTTTATTATGTCGAGTTGTAATTACAAAACTTTGTAACAAAAATCTGAATTTCCCCATTTCCAAATGTTATATCTAGATTTTGGCAGGTGGGTGTAAATTGGATCTTAATACAACAATATATTAGCGACCTGGCCTGATGATGGAGTTCAAAAGTGAAAAATGGAAAGCTTACTAGTAAACTAAATGTGTTTTTTTCTGTAAATGACCATGATGTCATGACACGAAATCATTTCTGGATTCTAAAATAGGGTCTATATAAAACATAATAAAGGAAAAATATAAGTGTATTTCAATGCTCTGTATTTCTGTATTGTCTGATTTATAACATGCCATGAAAAGAAAAGTATTTCCAGATAAAAACTAACAATTCCATTATCTTCATCAGTAATGTACGAGGGCCTGCAAACTAATATATTACAATACAAAATAGCTAGATAAGCCACAGCATACATTAAGCACACCCTTGGCACAAGTTGCCTCATTATAAGCGGCTTTGCATGCATACATCGCCTGAAAATACGACAAAAACAGACAAAATTAACATACAACGGCGGTCGGTTATATATGCATATTTCGAAGCTTGACAGTTTGATGAAGGTATTCATTTATTTTTTATTTTATTTTATTTATTTTTGACACAGACAGTCATATACAGTACAAGTCCTAGGTCCTAGGTTCGATTCCCAGAGAGGTCGAAATTTTAATAATGATTAATTCCTGTTCTCAGTCTCTGTATCCTTGTCTTTGTCTGTTGTCACATAAAGAAAAACACATTGATTTTTATATATGTAAAATGCTAAAGTTCAATAGAGAACAAACAATCAATCAATTAACATAGGAGAAAAGTCCTCAATTGTTTGTTCTCTGCTTATTTACAGTTTATTAGTTTAGAATAATAAATTGTCTAGACGGTGTCAATTTGTTCCGTCATCACACCGTAGTGCTGTATATTTTTACAATATGCTAAGAGATTTCGAAGCTAAGTGCCACTTCATTTTTCACTGCAGAAGAAAAATAGGAACGTAAACGAATGCACCAGATATCATTTCGTACTCCTCCATCCGCGCACTTTTCGTAAAAAAAAGTTTTTGCTTCACGTATCTATTATAATATCACTGAAGAGTTTGTTTGTTTGTTTGATTGTTTGAACGGGCTAATCTCCGGAACTACTGGATCGATTTGGAAAATCCTTTTACTGTAAGATAGTCCATTTATAGAGGAAGGCTATAGGCTATAGAACATCATGCTAAGATGAATAGGAGAGAAGCAGCAATAAAAAATATTGCGAAAACGGGAAAGTTTTGAGCTTTCCATGCGTGCGCTGAGTAAACGGTGAAAGTTAATCAAAAATCATGTATTACAATATTTTTCCCCTCTAAAAGAGATAAATAAAAGTCCGCGATAGCATATGTCTAGCTTTTAAGGGTAACCCACTAGAACAATTTTTATGGTTATAAAAATAGTTCTTAAATAAAAATTTATATTGGAAAACAAAGTTTGCTGGTTCATCTAGTAAATAATATAATAACACCGCCAGTAACCGTTAAAATGTTTTACGCTTGCGATGAAAGCAATTTCAAATAAAATCATACGCTGTATTCCAATGTGTACGGGCGAATTTAAATATGGTAGATAAAAAGCATACTTTACTGAATAGCATAAGTGAATCGGAAAATCGAAATGCTGAACAAAATGGCCGTCAGAAGCGTAAACCAATGACGTTCACAACAAAACAGTCTACGCCTGTCGTTCCCCGACTGAGCCGACATTTTATACGAGAGTAAAAGGCTTTTTATGGCACATAAAATTATTTTTGTTCCTCACACCCGGCGTTTCTGAAACCTATATTATTATAGGAGTAAGATATGAGAGGCAGCGAGACCCTTTATTAATAGGTATTTGTCTCTTTTTATGTCTCAAAGTGCCAGTCCAGGCCGACTGATCAGTGTCTACATTCAGACATAAATTTTTATTGTCTTTGTGTTGAATATATGTATGTAGATAGTGAAAAAGTAGTTGTCTCTTTCTTTCTATATAGTACGGTGTTTATTTACCTTAAAAATACATTATTTACAATCGGCTGACCCGTTCTGTCGTTTGTTAGCTACCGTCATACAGAAAGGCAAGTCAAGGCAAAACACTTCAATAATAACGTAAGCCCCGACATGGCTTTATGACTGGATACTAACTATAAGCTTAGAATCGAAGGCTTAACTCTACGTGCCTTCTAAAGCACAAACGCAAACATACTAGTCGGTCATTGAACTCTCATATGCGCCTGACTTGCTCGACTTATTACTGCCCTTTACTTATTTGTAAAAAATAGAGAAATATTACAAAGACATCATTTGGATTTTAAAAATTTGCTTATTTCTAATTATTTCGAACCACTAGGCGATTCCGGAAATATTATCTTACAGCCTAAAAAACCTTATAAATCTATCGGATTGAATTGTGAATCTGAACCATTCTAGAATCTACTTAACATACAAAAAAGATCATCAACATCAGTCTACCGTTAAGGTGACATCGAGACGCCCAGAATAATTATAAATACTAGAATGCAGGTACAACTATTCAGGTTTATAAATATGCAAAATTGAATGGGCTAAGTCATTGAGGTGTTCTGGGATATTAAATTCCATACGTTTGCATAGGGCTTGGTTGCCCGGTTAGAATATAAATGATCGTGAAGTAAACAAGCTAGCCCTTCGACCCCTCGACCCATTTGTATAAAATAAAATGGAGCCACTGAAATTAAGTCGCCATTTTTAGCGGTATTGGAGCGGCTTCAATCCTTGTCGCCTAACCAGGGTGTCGTACAAGGCAACAGAAGTATTCTTAACTAGATGAACTAGCAAACGTTGTTTTGCCATATAAATGATTATTTCTTAGCTATTTTTATAACCATAAAAATGGTTAGTCTGTTAACCCTAAAAGCTACACATATGCTATCGCGGACTTTTATTTAGATCTTTTAGAGGGGAACAGTTTTGTAATAAATGATTTTTGAGTAACTTTCACCGTTTACTCAGCACACGCAAGGAAAGCTCAAAATTTAACCGTTTTCGCAATGGTTTTATATTGCTGCTCCTCTCCTATTCATCTTAGCGTGATGTTCTATAGCCTAGTTGTTGTTCTCTAGACTTCCATAAACGGACTATCTTACACTAAAAGAATTTTTCAAATCGGTCCAGTAGTTCCTGAGATTAGCCCGTTCAAACGATCAAACAAACAAACTCTTGCTTTATATATTAGTATAGATAAATATGTAGTAAGATAAAACAATGTTTCCCCAAGTAAATACGACTTACAAGAGATTAAAACAATTATGTTTCTTTGACAAAAATGCAAATAGTTTGTCGGCAAGTTGTTTGCTGTTAGACGCTCCAGTTAATTTCAAGTTGTCTTTGAGACAGCCACGTACTCGGCGGTGTATTCGTATCTGTTTCAGTCTCAAGTTTAAATTAACGCTGATGTTTTGAGTTGATCGCGTCGACTCAATCATACCGAAGTGATTTACTATCTGAAATCACCAGATTAATCTCGCGTAAACTAATCTTAATTATACCGTAACAGATTTACTCCGCGCTCCAACAAATATTTGGATGCGGCGTTGAATTATACTTTAATTTATTAAATGTAACCAATTGACCGATTTAATGTATATAATTACAGTGTTGGGACGAGGTAATATTTTTACGATGTATCTAAAAGGTGTTAAGTCTAGACGAGCTCTAACAAATAAGTAACAATAACTTATTCATTTACGATTCATTTAAATAAATAATATAACATAAATTTATTATTTTGATTTAAATTATCAATTACAAACTCGCTGCTTTAAAACATAAACAGGGTCTTTTAACGTGTATTAAAACAAAATATTGGTAGGCATTATACAAATCCAACACACGAGTAAAACGTACGAATTTCTCTATTTTTTCCTAACAATAATTAGTTCTAATTCATTTCGTACGTGCAGTATCTGACACTGAGTAAATACTGACCACCACAATACATACTTGTACTAGAGTAACGTGACGGGGTTCGGGGCATAGTCTTGACTCGTATAATGTTGTGAATGGACTACATATACTTTTAAGCTTTTAATCATTGTATTTTATGTAGATATTTTGTCGTGAGTAAAAAAGTAATTATGTAATAATAAAAGTATTAAAACAGGTTCATTTTGAAGTATAAACCTCCAATTATCATGCCGCTCTATCACACGTGATTTATTTTTAGCCCGTACTATCCTAGTTATCAACCCGACTTTCTATGATCGGGCTTTAAATGTTTTCACTCATTTGAGCACAGTTTCGAGTAACTAGTATAAAACACGTCCACGTATAAAATCCTGTCCGGTCGGCAACGCGTCAGTTACTGACTAGGGGTGACAATGAACACTTTCCATTCAACGATCTATACGTTTACACTTGCATAAAAAATAAATACAATAATTGTACTCCACCAAATATTAATAGCTTCGTGGCAATATTCAATCAAGCACTCTCAGTCATATTAGGTATTTATGTGTAGTAGGTTTATATTAGGTGTATGGCTCTGAGATTCGATATTAGATCTGTAGGAGGTATTCAGATTGTAGTGTTATTTATTCTAGATAAAGTGCTAGAATTCTAGACTCAAATCGTATAAAATAAGTTATTCGAAGTTCGTTTTTACAAACACTTTTCAAAAGTAGACTTTCAAAAGTAGCTTCCACAAGGCCCTACGATGAGTGGTTTTGGAATATTCAAAGTGATAATAGTCATATCATATAAATAAAATATGACGTCAACACATTAATGGCCCCCTACTGCACGGGTCTCTCCTCATCACTGAGGAGGTCTAGACCCCGATCACGCTGCATCACTGTGGATTGGTTGAGGTGTTAGTGGCCGACCGACGTATCGGAAGTTTTTATGCCGTCCGAAGGCCTTCGACGTGACTTATCGACTGCTATCCACAATAACAATCGGGACCGACGAGTTAAACCGCCGAAGCACAGAAACGTTCAAAAAATGTTAGTCACTAACGCTGGGTGACTTGGTACGGTCCGTAACCGCAATTGTTTAACTCTGTCGATCGCCCAAGATCGGCACAAGCCGCCGGACTATGAACACTTCATACATAAAATATGTAACATTTTTATGTTTGCCTTTATAGCTTTTGTGCGTTGTTTTACCGTTCTTATTGTGTTTTTGAATCAAAGTCAAAATATTTATTTCGTCTTAGGAATTTACAGCTCACTTAACAAAATTTAAAATCTATTAGAATACCTAACTTATCATCAGCTTTAAAAAAATAACATATAATGTACTTAAACTATTTAAACTGAGGGAGGCAAGAGAACTCCCTTTACTCTTTTAAATTAAGGTAAATCGTTAATAGTTACTTTGTGCGTAATAAATAATATTTATGTACAATACGCAAGTACCACACTCAAATACTGCAATCATTTTGTGGATATAAAGACCAATACCATTAAATTAAAAATATATATGCAAATTTACATATAATAATTTTCATGTAAAATAATGTTAATAAAACCATTACCACGAATACGATGGTACTAGAACGGCAATCAGCTGGTGATTACAACGTTAATTCGAAGCAAAATTGGCGTAATAATTTTTGCAATAAATTTGGCAACACGCGTTTATTATGGAACGCAATATCCCGGACAATGCAATCCCGCGGGATCTCGCGCGCAGCGCTGCCTAGATTACAGTAGACGCAGTTCTCATTGTTATTTAACGATGTATATTTTTGTGTTATTAAATAGCCATTTAAGCTGCTAATGTCTCTTTCACATTGCTTAATTTTTAATTATTACTTTAATTATAATTACGAGTATTTTTCAGCCAGTTTTTCATTGAGGAAAATAATGTTTACAATTTTAAACACTTTTTTCTTCTTTTATGCATTAGTTAATTGTATATTGAAGACCGTATACTTATATACATATATCCAATACAAATATAGTGAAATTAAAAAATATTATTTTTAATTGATAACACTGAAACTTGTCAAAGAGAGACAGGTTGCCATTCTCATAATATATAATTGTATGACGCCAGTTGTAAACGATAATTTTTCTTCGTGTTATTTTTAAACGTTACATAGTAGTAATATTACCTACCTACCCACCTACCAGACGACATTTTAAAGTCACTTGTAATCCTCACTAAAAAAGATATTTTCTAAATAATAATAATGTTACACACAGCGGGGTTGCTACTGACACATATGTACATACATACATAGGTATGTACAAAGGTAAGGATACACCTAAACCGATAACAAAAATTTAAACTCATTTGTCTCTTAAACGTCGGTCCTGTATGGTAAATAAATAATGCGAGACACATTTTAACGTTATCCAACAAAAATCATGATAAAACTAAATCTATATTTATACATATAATAAAACTGTAATTACTCCCTGACTATAGACAGTTCAAATGTATTTAATAATTCATAAACGGGGAGTCTTTATACATATGTATATACAAGAGAGTTCAAATCAATGTTTTTCATTTTGTCTATATGTCTGTATTTTTGTGCACCCTAACCTCGGAAACAGTTTATCGGATGTTAATGCACTTTTCAAGATAATATTACAATATGATCTTGAAAAGTGCATTGCAAGTGCAAGTGTAAGCCCATTACAATGGGCGTCACTTAACATTTCATTTTTCATTGAAATCTCTTAACAAATAAAGAAGTTATGTCAATTTATGTCAGTCATTCATTGACTGTAAGACGAAACGAAGTTAACCGGGTCACCTAGTTTTAAATAAATTGCACCATCAGTACTTCTGCTGTTTTCTAATGATATCGTGGACATTTTAGAAGGATATCGAATGCAAGTAGATTAATGTACTGTGCAGATCATAAGCGGCGTTCCCCGGACTAGTTCCCGGGATTACGAGCTAGTTACGGACAAGCCATTAACCGCGCCGAACTACCGCGCTTGATGGTTATTACGTGTTAAATGATTGTTACAGGCGTCATTAAACAACGTCGCTCGGCGTCGTACGCGTTTTAAACTGTACCTTTCAAAATAACTGAGTAATATCAGTTAATGGCAAACGCTCTCGATTTGCTTCGGTGAATGGGTAAAGGGGAATCTTCACCAAAATAACCAGTACAAATATGACTTGCATTTATTTTGAATTGGATATAAGAGTTTGTCGAAGTACTAGACAGGGTTAAAAACTACCTGTAGAAAATCTACTGTTTCATTTTTATCTATTTTTTTATTTTCGTCGTACGTAACTTTTTTTACATATTGACAGTTTTCCAAATTGAATTCCTATTACATAAATATACGCACGAATTGATTAACAATTTTATTTTTATTTTTCTAATATAACAACGGGAATGTTCATTGTATTTGGAATATTGGCGCGAAATAGAGAGAGATAGCGTGGAGTCGGTGACAGGAATTTACAAAATGCAGGTTTTTTTATTTTTAAGGTAATCAATTTATAATTCGATCATCTAAACTACTTCCAAGTCACGTGACAACAAATAGTAATGACGAATTGTTCATATCGTATCTCTGTATAATCTGCGATTGTTCTCAGATGTCATAATTGATACTCTTAGCTCTTTTAATGAAATAAGAAAATTAATTGGACGGCTAAATTGATTATTGTAGCTCTTAGCCTCTCTAATTGTTCTTATGAATAGCTTCAGATGTAACGCTTTCTATATTAACTGCACTTCCATTT
>DWJN01007380.1:0-10025 GCA_018248895.1 Carystus phorcus
ACACAAAGCTACTCCACAGGCGGAACATTGTATTTTTGTTCTCTGTTCTTTCTGTTTGGTACTGCAAAAGCGACACCTTTTGTAAGTATTAGTCTCTTCTGGCAAGTGTATGCCCACATTCAATAAACGAATTTCGTCTGGCACGCCAAACCTACCCCCTTTCTTATCTTTTTTAAAAAGTACACCTGTTTGTGCTTTACCTTTCCGTGTTGTGTGATTATCTATTAGGGCACGTGCTAAGCGTAACCTAAATTCTCGGTGTCCGTGAAGGGTCGCAACATGTGTATAGTTGTAGGTAATATATGCATTTATTATGGATGCATCGAACAAAAAAAAGAAAAGTCTCATCCAGTATTTTCGTGATTAACGGCTTATTGGATACGATGATCTAAAATGATCGAATAGATCAACTCCACCCATGCTAAGTGTATACGAAGCAATTGCTTTCGGGCAAAGAATGTCTGCTCTAGAACCATCCTTTTGGGTCCTCTTTACAAGCATTGTATCTATCTAGTGGCTGATGGGCTGTCGTAAGTATAGCGACTTCTTTCGTATCAAGGCATTTAATGGCTGTGATTGGCTCTGCAGTAACAGCTGCAAACTGATGTTTTTCCAATCGCAATGGTTTTGGTTGCTTTTTCTTTATTATATCAGGTAGATCTTTTCTATTGCATCTGACTGTCCCTACTGCATAAATCTTTTTATCATAAAGATCTTCCATAAGATTACAACTTGTAAAAAAGTTATCAAATGCGACTAAAGTATTTTTTGGTACACTACTGCAGAGTTTCATGACAACATTGTATCCTAATCCTTCATTTTCCGTGCTGTCGTCTTTTCCAGTATAAACTTCAAATTGGTACAAGTACCCGGTTTTTGCATCGCACCTTGCCCAGACTTTAAAACCACTCTTGATGGGCTTTTTCGGCATATATTGCTTTAACGAACTTCGACCTTTAAACTTCACCATACATTCATCAATTGATTGTACTTCAGAATTAAATGCTTCTCTCTGATAAACCTTGTTCAGTTCTGTGAGGAGGGGTCTCAGTTTATATAATTTGTCGTATTCAGAAGAGCCTCTTGGTGGTACCATTTCATTATCATTTAAGTGGAGATTTTCCGTAATTTTTTTAAATCTTGTGATTGGGAAATCCTGGGCAATTTCCTTGTTGTAATAAAAAGGATCTGAAGACCAGTACAGTTCCATGTCCGGCAGAGGATTTAAGCCCATGAGGATTAAAACTCCTAGATACACCTTAATATCTTGTTGAGTTACTGGTTGCCAATTGTTGCTATTTTTCTGATATGCGTATCTATTTGTTTGTTCAACAATTATAAAAATCTGTTCATCAGGAAAAAGCCGTTCAAAAATACTTAGTGGTGAAGTTTTGTGCGTGTCATTCGCCTTGGGTTTAAAACGTTTTTCAAAAACGGGAATATCATGGGTTTCGGATTTTGTCTCCCATACTCTTGGCTTAGAACGATCTCTGCGTATTTCGTTGTTAGTTTCAGTCTCTTCATCATCTGCCAAAAACTCTTCCATGGGAACGTCAATGACATTTATTAAGTCTTGCTGAACTTCAAATGCGTGAATGTCTTGAAGTTGTATATTACATTCGTCATTTTCTGTATCTAAGTAAGTTAGCAAAGGACTGTTTGTTGTTGGTGAGTTTGTGATATGAGATGTTTCTCCTAAGGCTGTCAGTAAGGCATCCGTTGAAATCTGTTGGACTTGTATAGTAGGCGTTTCTTGTTTATCTTCATTCGATTCGAAGCCGAAGATATATTCAAGACGTTGTTCAATTAGGTTATCGTCAAGCTGATTGACAGGCTTCTTCAGGTTCAAGCCAGATGAACTGCTTTCAGCCTCATTTTCTGGTCGATATTCTTCGCCGGAACTAGAAGAAAAATCACAGTCGTCCTCCCAATCCGATTCTATTGCATAAAGAATTTCTTCGTCACGAAGTTGTCGACGCTGCCGTTGACATCTTCATCAACGAATTATGGAAATGAGGCGACGTGCACCCTCTATCGCTTGCTCATTACCGAGTAGTCGGCGCGTGTGAGTCGCGCGACAAATTAGCGAGGTTGCGGGGTCGCGGGGGGCGCGAGTACGCTTAGGTGATATGAGACGAATGATACGTAGTTATACTTGGTTGGCACCCGGGGTGATTGGTTATATCTGTGATGCCGCATGTACGTAGTTATACGTATAGGTATTTAACCGTAGATGGCATCCTGGTATACAATATTATTCACAAGTGCCATATACGTATATATACGTGAAGTGACGTTTGTATGGTTACCACCAACTTTGGGAGCATAAAAATATCGGCAGTCAATGGGTTAACCCTTAGTAGCCTGATTTACGAAAGTGATTTTTATTTAATATTACTGTGTTTGTTTGAGGGTCTAGATGAAGGGAAAAATAGCTAAAAAAATCACAATATTTATTTTACATATTTATTTAGAAAAACAAAACGTATCAATTTTGATACTTCAGGCATTAAGGCCATAAAGAAATCAGATATACCTATGCATGAAATAATGCGAAACATTGATTGTTTTTATTATCACTTAATGACACTTTACACTTTTTACAGAACCAGGAGGTAAGTTTCCTACAATTATTAAAGGAGAATGCCCAAGTGACTATGGGGGTTTGTATCGCTATCAAAGTGATTGTGCAACAATGAATTATTGTTTAATTTAATCTAAGTACTTCAGACTATAATGTAATGTAAATACTTTTATGATAATTCTCCAGATTTCGTGATAATAAGCTTACGAATTTTAGGATATTGTGCAATTTTTACACTAATAAAATAGTAGGCAGATGTTGATTTTACATAAATATATTTTTGTTAATGTCTATTGCTAGTTATTTGCAGGCAGAAATTAATTGTCATTTTCTTCGGTAAAAGAAAAACATTCCGAGAAAATCCAAAAAAAATAGTTTATTACCTATCACCAGATGGATGACAAGATATCTGGCGCTGTCATTTAAATTTTACGTCAGTTAAACCATTATTTCAAATGGCTTAACATGGCTATTTATTATTTTATATATGGGTTGTCGCGTTTTGTTTTTATCTTTTATACGTTAATTATTTTTCGTTATAAATAAGAACTAATAATAAAAACAATTTAAACCAACCAATTTAATTTATAATTTTATAGTTATTAAGAATATGATGCTTATTAACCCATGATTTTTTTTAATCTACGAAATGAAAAATTTCCCATTTTTATTGCAGAAATTATCCGACTAGCTACATTGAAATAAAAAGGGTCATTACAAAATTATAATTGAATTAGGATTATTTTTCCAGAGATTTTAAGAATTCTTGATAGTTGAGAAAATTTTAATTAATAAAAATAAGAATTAATAGCATCAGCAATTTGTGGCACAACTTATGATGTACCGATACCAATTTTGGGCATTCTCCTTTACACTTATTTCTAGAATCCATAAATATTTTTTCATGGCCAATTCAATCGCAACGCACGTCAGTAGAGGGTAGTACTTGTAGACCCATCCGGGGTCTTTTAGAAGGTACTGTAGTGTCTTGTCGACTGTTGGTACTGGGTCTTCCCCTTTTATTTTTTGAGTGACTTTGATATCAATATAAAGTATCAGCAAGCTCAGTTCTAAAATCTGCTAACTTCATAATATTCTTCTGAAGTTTTCCTTTCACTGTGTTTACCTTTTTGTATAGTTGACAGTGATTGATGACAATCATGTTTAACAACTGGTAGAAGAGCCTCGTTGTCCATTTTCTCGACTTTATGCGGATGCGATATCGACCAATGAAGCTATCCATCAAATCAACGCCGCCCATGTGTGCATTATATTCTTTTATGACCCGAGGACATGATACTTGAACATTGGCCTTTAGTTTTTTTTCGTAGCGGGTTATAGTATCCGCTGGTTCAGCGTCAACATACGTGGAAAGTAATAGTACTTGTTTTTTGTCTTTCCAACTTGTGGTCGAAAATTCTTGGCCTTCGTGAGAGGCCACATTTTCATGATATGTTCCTGTGGGTACGTTAGACTTCATAATTTCCCGTTTGTCCGGCAACTTGCACGACTTTCCAAGCCTGTTTCTCTGTACTGTTCAAAGACAATAAATACCTTCGTTGGACAAGTAATGTAGAAGAGGAATATTCGTATAAAAATTGTCAAAATAAGTTTTATGAATGACGTGTCTTGGTTCTGGTCGTAACAATCGAATAACTGTATTTGATACAGCTCCGAGGTCTGGTTTGCCAGGTAAACGGTCTATGTCCTTAGCTCCTGAGTAAATTTCAAAACTGTAGGCATACCCAGACAGAGAGCATAAAACGTATAATTTGAATCCCCACTTATGGTTCTTGTTAGGTAAGTAGGTATTGTTTCATAAAATGTTTAATTTTAGTGGAACACATTTGCTCGTCTAGTGATAGACGATGCTCAAATGGTACAGTAATAAATTTCTTGTTTAAATAGTCTATCACTGGTCTTAGTTTATGCAGTCGGTCGTGCTGGAGATGATCAATGGGCAAATGTTTAGAGTCGTCATTCATGTGAAAAGTTAGTCGAATTTTATCAAATCTGCTGCGATTCATTGTTTGTGCTGTGGGTTCAAACTGTGTGATGTTTGACCAGTATGACCTGACACTAGGATAATGATATACACTAGTAAAAATAACAATTCCAATAAATTTACGTAATTCTAAGACAGTTACAGGTTCTGTAAAGTTGGGATTCTTTTGGAAGGCATATTTATTTGACTTGTCCACTAGAAATCTCAAAATATCTTCACCGAAAAAATAAGGCAGGCGGATCTGCATCCAAGTTTGGGTCAGTGGGAAAATTACCTATATCCTCTTCATCTAGCTCAATCAAACGATCTCTTTGGCTCGAATAATAGTCTATGTCATCTTTATTGTCGGTGGAATCGTCTTCTGAAAATTTCACTATTTTCTAACTGCTTCAATAAGCTCTCAATCTCTTCTGGTCGCATTTTTGATAAATTTCTATAACAAAATAAAAATAAAAGTAATCCCAACACCAAGCTATGCAGAAAAATAATGAGCGGAAGTTCAAAAAGTTTTTATAGCTAAAGAATTAGTAGGTGGGTTTTATGTAGGGCGGAATGCCTGAAGTATCAAAATTGATTATATTAGACATTAACACGATAAGCCATGCGTAACGGTCTTGTTCTGTACATCCCTGGCATGGTTTGCAGAAACTACCGAAGCTGCGGCGATATTCCCGTTTTCTTGTATTTTAGTTTGGCCTGAACCCATTTTGATATAATGAATGTTTATAAGAGTGATAAACTGATAATTAAACTTTGACTTAATTCGCGAGTAAAATAAGAGATAATGTTTTTGAATCAAAAATTTCGATACAAATAAATTCTCGTTGCTTACATTATGTTATAATACCCAAGTATCACGACACAGGTTTTCACAAAAATATAATGTAGACTGTAATTAATCGACAGTAACAATTTTGGCATACAGAAATATTTATAAAACAAATTGCTTAGCGAGCCAAATGAAAACGTACTGGGCGTCTTACAGTACGACCAAAACGTGTGGTCCTAGTCACAGATGGAAGCGATTTTAAATCGCTCTTACAATTGAGAATATCAGTATTGATATTTTGTTCGGGGTTTTCATCACCTATCTAATGAAACTTTTATTTTTCGATTCGGTAGCTGAATATCGTAGACTTTGGTTCCGCTTTTTAATACACGGTATGGACCGTCGTACGTAGGTTGCAAAGATCTATGTACTGCGTTACGAATAAAAACAAAATTACATACTTTTAAGTCGAGATATACAAATATAGATTTATTAGAATGAGAATATTTGGTCGGTCAAAAATTGTTTAATATGCTACGTAATTTTTGGACAAGTAAAATCATCACTAATTACATTAGACTGAGGTTGATAAAAGTCTGCGGGTAAACGTAGGATTTACTCACGCCGTTATCGCTGCGCACGGCTGCTCTGAGACCATACAACACTAGAGAGTTCGTCTATCCATGACGATGACGAAGCGGATAGACGAGCCGTTAGTGCTGCCTTTAGTTATCTGTGCCTCCTCTCTACGGCACCGCTACTCTGTGGTTGGTATGGAGTTGTTCAGATTTTATTTATACCTAGCAACTTCATAAGCTTAAAAAACAGATCGCTCTTGAACTGTCTGCCTTGATCGCTATTTAGTTTTAGGGGGCAACCGAAACGTGTTATCCACCCTTCGTAAACTAACTTCGCTACCGTTTCCGCAGTAATATCTTTCATAGGAAACGCCTTGGGTAAACGCGTACGTCTGGCGATCATGGTAAGGCAGTACCTATAATCCTCTGATGTTATAGGTAGGGGACCTACAATGTCGGTATGTACATAGTCAAATCTGTCACATATCGGAAATGTTTCTAACTCTGAGCTAGTGTGTCGTGTTACTTTAGAACATTGACAACTTATACAAGTTTTAGCTCCAGCCTTGATGTCTCTATTCATGTGTGGCCAAAAATATTTTATTACTTTCATAGTTTTACGAATACTAGGATGAACAGGTCAGGTAAATACAGTCCTACATTACTGGCCGATATATCACAAAAAATAGGTTTCCCATTAGACTACACCACTCACCTGAAAGGAATTAGGAAATGATAAACTTACTTATTTCTTAAAAGATTTTTATCCGGCGATGTTATGCTTTGATATTCTTTAGGATAAGGCAAAAAATAAAATCTTAATTTTTGACATACATTTCAATCTGATACAATCTGATACAAAATGAAACCATGTTTGATCAATCTCCTTTGCAACAATTATGGATGCTTGTTGGATCAAAGGCAAAATTTGTCGAAAGAAACGGGAATAAAGTCAGGTACAGTTAAATACTATCCATAATTTAACCGTCGTTCGTATTTCGAACCAAATGGAATTATTTATTTTGTTGAATGACAGATGGCGCTACGTCCATATTTTTCATTTGCTACAATATCTATAAAATATATTACAGAACAAAGTCTGATAATTCAGATAGTATCTCAAATAAAAGGTTATAATAAGGTTATCCAAAAACAGTGCTGGCATTCTTTGTACTTGGGCAAACGAAGGGGTGAATTAATTCGATGCATAAGTAGAGAATAATCATACACCTTGGGTGACATGAGTATTTAATTTATTTGCAAACCAAATATTCCATTAATTTACATCCGTCAATGAAAGAGGCTTGACCTGTGTTGGACATGTAATATTGATTTTGCGGCGTATTGAAATGTAATGAAAACCACCAACGTTTATACTCATTATAATGAAAACCGTACCTATATCTATTGCTGAGCTAATTAAACGAATTGAATCAGCGATAATATCTCACTTTATATAAATGTCATACCTGATTTATTTTAATTACTAGTTCATATAGTTCTATTAGTAGGTATTTGTTTATAAATGTTAGTCGTTTTTGTTATAAATGTCACGTTTGCGTAATAATGATTCCTTACGAATTTGTTTCATGATACATAAACATTGAAAACTCAAAATAAATGGCTTATATTTGAACTTCGTTGAATTGGCTACTTTATTTTCTACAGCTTCAAGGAATTGCACACCTCCGCAGTAGATATTATTTCAATTTTATATTTTCAAGTGTTGCTAACATCAGCTATATGGCAGTAGCTATTTTGTATAAAAAGATTAAGTTCATATTTTTTAGATTTTTTAAGCATGATGTAATAATAAATTAAATCCATAATATTTTGTTTTCAAACATAAAATCCTTTACCATATCTATGTTTTTAAATAAAAAAATAGTATTCCCTAAATTTCTCTGGAAGCAGTTAAAATGCGTAACGAAAGTTTATAGCTTTCGGCATTCGATGGATTTGACAGTGTGTTATCCTGTAACCTAAAAAATTACTACTAATTAATAACCTTAAAAATGACTACTCGTAAATATTTCTATGTACTATTTAGACGGAATGTACATTTGTCGCATGCGTGAAAGACATTGCAGAGAAATAATTTGTAAGGTTGACGTTTTGAGATTGATGTATATTTTTAATGGACGAAAGTTTGTATTATAAGGGTTTGAAGGTAAATCTTTGAAACGAATTAATGATTATAATAGCTACGAACTTTGATATATGAACGATACAAAAACTAATTGCGACCATGACCTAATTACTATATGTTTATATTGACTTTTGTTAGTTAAAATAATTATTGTATTACTTGAAGCATACGCTTATTAAAACGTCGAGAATA
The DNA here is from genome assembly GCA_018248895.1 of Carystus phorcus. Lineage (NCBI taxonomy): Eukaryota > Metazoa > Arthropoda > Insecta > Lepidoptera > Hesperiidae > Carystus > Carystus phorcus. Next base: position 8,278 of record DWJN01007380.1, read on the forward strand.
ATCCGAAGAAAATGAGGATTATTTATCTTAGCCGTTATATCGCCGCACTCTTGTTTAGTTACAATGTTTGAAAATCAGTAACTACTAAACATTAACTAAACGTTTACAACTCCCCGCTTGACAACGTGTCATAAACGCCTGCGCTGTATTTGTGCCGCAACGCGACGTTGATGTTCTCATAAAATTAATTTCAATCGATTTATAATTCTCAAACATATTTTTAATTACAAGGACATAAATGCTTAGCGCGATTGTCTGAATTTCAGTTTTGAACACATTTTAATATTAATCTTGCATTAATGACGTATGGTGGTAGTTTAGAACCGTCATTAAAAACGAATTGTACCCATTAACGAAATCAGAACCGCACGCTAGGTCAGTCGGTTAACAGTGAGGCGCGAGCGATGCGTGCGTTCGTCTAATGGGCGGCGATCATCAGTTGCTTTAGTCGGGGCCGGCACCCCCATACCGTGTCCAAACTCCATACACTACTCGTAACACGTTTTATGTAATCTACTACCAATAATAAACTCTTAAAATGTTTACAGGTTACTAACCGGCTTATTTCATTTCGGTTGTCCCGCTATTGCGTTGACCATTCAAATGTCCTAACTAAATGTGAATGTTTAAACTATTTTAATAGCCTGATTTTAGTATCCGGTTTTACATATATGAAACCTAATTTAGTCGTAAAAAAATTGATAGAATATAATACTTATTAAATTGATTATTGCTTACCATCGATAGAAAACCGTCAATTTGTCTGAAATATAAAATCACTACGTCTGTGATGTATTTACATTCGTGTCCCGAAAAGTCTTCAACTATATTTTTAGGACTGGGTAATTTATAATATTTATTTGATCGGTCTAAATTTTGAGCATGTAATTTTAACTCCGTCTCACCGGTATATGAACAAATAAGATGCCAGTTACGCCTGCGAAAACATACATTTATATCTTTCATAAATGCGCGCTTCGTCCGGGAATCCAACCCGGGACTCTTGCTTCACAGGCATAGTTAAATGAAACGTCAAATTTAAACGTAATTAAATCATATACTTCAATGAAATTATAAAATCTAAATATATACAATCAAATCAAATCAAATCAATTGAAAAAATATTTTTGTATTAGATATTTCATTCACCGAGGAAGGCTGTAGGCTGTATAACATTACGCCGTGACCAAAAGGAGCTGAGCATTGATAAGAAATGTAACAACGGGTCCAATGTTCCGAGGTGATATGAAGTTCGCCGACTCTACTAGTACATTCGTAATAAGATTTGTAGTAATTTACATTCATAATAAGATATGCGGAACAATAGGTAAATACCGTTCTTATAGTTTTAAATACATATGTATGTATTTATTCTATAAATATATTAAGAAATAACACGAACCTGGATAGGGGATTTTTTTGAATTTTAATTTGTTACAATAAATAAACCATACAGTAATAAGTAGGTACACTTGCAAAAACACGGTTAACAACAGTAATTCAAGTATATCGAAACCATATGAGACCGTAGCGTGCAGGATATTATCGTAATCAGATATCGACTAATGAGCTACGATCATACAATATAAATATAGTTATTAAGTGGCAACAAAAAATGGATAGAATAAACATATTTACTAAACTGATTATTGTTTATCATCATTTATAAAATACTAGATGAACCAGCAAACTTTGTTTTGCCATAAAAATTATTATTTAAGAACTATTTTTACAACCATAAAAATTGT
>DWJN01007381.1:0-10024 GCA_018248895.1 Carystus phorcus
TACGGCCGGTTTCTGAAAGGCTGATCAACGAAAAAATTAAGAAATTCACTGTCAAATCTATTATCAAACGTCAATTGAGTTACAGAAAGCATGATTATTCAGAAATTATTCGCTAATAAATGTTTCAGCAACTCGAATTTACTTCATAGAACTTTCACGTTATTATGCGTGTTATATGAACGAAATTTTGACAAGCCTTTCAGAAACTGGCGGTAACTGTATGACTAACTATTCACTTTTCTATTCATATGGAACATTTCAGTGACATTTTGATGAAAAAATAATAATCATTTTTTTATTGATAACAAAGTTTCTTTACTTTAGCCTTTTCTCTTGGCATATTTATTACATAATTATATTATATATACATAGTTCGGCTATACTGTTTACACATTGATAATTTCCTCGAATAAAAAGTTTCGAGTTAAAATTGAGTGAAAGAGTGACATTATGTGTTAGGGTAATGAATCGTTTGTTAGGATCGGTACATGAATTGTCAAAAAAATACATGACATATAAATAAATTTGAACCGAGTAATTTGATACTTAACTTAATTATACAAAAAAGGATGTTTAGTTATTAATATAGTTCAGATTTCGATTACATAAAGTTACTTGTTTTTTTAAAAAGGGTTTAAATTGTATTAAATTACAAATCCATGGATTTAACCAACACTAAATGTCTAATAACAAAAAGTATTCCTAAGTATTTTTCTTATCAAAAACAAAACCGAACTTTACTAAAATTTTCCTGTTTCATGTTTAAATTATTACGTTTATGATTAATTAATAACTTTTTACACTTTATAGAGTTATTACAGCAATTTATTTTATTAAATTATGCGATTTAGTACATTAATTAATAAATTAACATCGTATTAAAAACAATTTTAGACGCGAAATTTTCGTTTATCTATGTGTCGTGTTAGAAAACAAATGTAACTATTTGCACTTTCATAACCATTAAATAAAAGCCGACTAACTTTGATGACCTTTGATCTTATGTAGGTATTTACGATTATATCACTAATATTTTTAACACACAAGTTATGTAATGAGACACTAAAAATAATTGATTAATAAGGATCTGATTTTATTTCAATGATTTAATCTTTATAGAAATGTTTCTTTTTTATTACACAATATATTTTAGTAATGATTTAAGTCAAATTTACATTGATTCCTTTTGTATCGGATTATATGAGAACAGATTAAAAACGTAAATGTAATAAATATGCTTACACTGAAAATAATAGAAAATGTACTATTATGTTTAAGTTTTTGCATTATTAAAATAAGTTATAATTTGTTTTCTAAATAATCTAATGCTTAAAGTTACTTCACGATCGTGAAATAGCATTATAATTACAACATAGTATTTGGATACATCAGTGTTTTTTATACTTTATATGCTAACATTTCCACGGAAATGGGTAATTTCAAGAGGTTTGCATTGATTTAATTTTGCATAGTTTCTGCCGTCGTTGCCATGGTAACCGAAAGCCAAGGCTAAACTTGGCCGAATCTTTATAATCAAATATTTATAATCTGAAGGAATTGAATATCATATAAAAGATTATTTTTCATAAAAAAAAACGATGTAAATTGGACTTTATCGTCAGGAAAAACATATTCTTCGACATGTTGAATATGTTTTATTGTCCTATGTTTTTTGAAATATTTTTCTAGAGATCTCAATTTCGAAGAGGTTTTTTTTTGTGTGTTTATAACAGCGTTATTCTAAAGTTATGTGTAGGTATGTTATGCTTTTTTGTTTTTTAGAATATATTTAAATGTAATCCAGTGTTACATTTTTGTGTTTGCAACTTTGTATTTCAATATTTTATTGAATAGCATTTAATTAGACTATCATTCTTACTAAAACTTGTGTTACATAAGAAAACATGAATTCCTACCGATATTTTTTTTATACTCTTTAAACATAGATCTTGTCTGCCCACTGCCAATTTTACAAATGTAAAAAGCACTTCTTACATAGAACACTCGTTGAAATAATACTTTTAGATATACGTTCTTAGGATTGATATGATAATAATGATTGTATGGCATCCGTGCATTGATTTAATGTAAACATAACATGTATTTTACGAATGGATTATTAACGTATTATAATTCTGACTTCCACCATAGTTTTTTGAGTTATTTTTCTACTGAGGTGCTACTAAATAGATTTTCCATCATCCCAATAATATAATAATAAATAATCTCCATAATATAATTTCAAGTAGTAAACTTCCATATTAATTATCTATGCTGTGCATGCGTTTTAGGAAAGACAGGTGCATTTGTGAATAGAAACCTGTTCAAGACAGTCTTGAATATTTCGTAGCACGATTTTTTTAAGTATACTCTCTTTGCCTTTGTAACCCCCGACGCAAAAGAGGGCTGCTATAAGTTTACACGTTAGTGTATTTGTGGCATCTTAGCTCTTAACATATCTCCATACATTTAATTATCTTGATATTTTTTTTTTTCTTAATAGCCAATGAATCAGTAAATAATTCATAGGTTAATTTGTATGCTGTAAGGTAATTGAATAATATAAAAATGTTACTCGAAATCTGTGTTCTAAATATTCCATTTCTAAAGTACAATCTCACAGGCCATTGGTGCATTAAATAGAGAGTGAAGTGAAGCCCTAGTGTTAGTGTGCTATACGAATTAGTCGTTTAGTGTTAGTTGTTAAACGTACTCTATATTTCTTATCAAATAAGAATCGTATGCCTTAATCGAAACTTCATATCGTTATTGTATTGATAATGCAAAAACTATGTTATCGTAAATTAGGCCGTTTATGTACTTACCAAATAATAAAAAAGTATTTCATGTCTTTTGTCATAACATGTGTTACGTTAGCAACTAGGACGCTAGATTGCGCTTTTTCTAAAATTAATAAATTCCGGTGACTGTCCGAATACGCAAAAATTGCGTACGTACACGCAAAAGTGCGTGCGTAAATGCGTACGCGTTGTTAGGTATCATACGTCATAAACGGCCACGCTAGTAGTGCGTAGTGATATTTAGACTGTATTTTGAGGCTTTTTCATGTAAACTATTGGATAACATTTATATAAAAGACAAATGTTTTATGAAATTTAAAACTAATAAATTTTAATATATTGTGAAATACTCATTAACAATGCCAATTTAACTAGATGCCAACATTGTGTGTACTGAAGCTTTTTTGCATTTAAAAATTAATTATGTTGTTTTAGTTTAACTTGACAAAACGGTTTCTAAAATGAATTATTTTAGTTTTGATGTCCCAAAATGTAAATCGGTACAGTGAATACATTAATACGTTACTGTCAAGTTATACTGTTAACATGTGTTAATTATATATCTAATAAGCATTCCAAAGATATTTTAATATATAAAAGAGACTATAGATTCTGTACTGTTTCCTTAAATAAAAACTTAAAACATTTATTTCTACAATAAGGCATATTGCTAATATAAATTTCCACTGCTGTAATATATCATATTAAAATTAAATTATTATATATTTATATTTATGTTGCAAATTATTTAATTGGACATAATTAGTTAACCGATAAAGTTCTGTACAGAAAAATCATATATAAAATATTTATATATTCTCATTTCCTTCCTCCAAACTCATTCACTTTATAATAATAAATAACATTGATAATAATGGGCGTCACTTGAACAGGTAGTAAGTAAAAACAAACTTTTTATCTATAATTTTTTTTACATGGAAAATTCCGTTAATAAAGAAATAAAATTACATTTGAAATGAAAAATAAAGTATTAACTACAGATGGTACATTTTGTCACTGCCGACAAAAAATGTATACATAACGTATATTTTTCTAAATTATATAATTATATGTTATACAGCAAAATACCAAACGAGTTCTCATCACAAATTATCATCATAGTTGATTAAGCTTTTTATTTGTTAATGCTTTTTAACATTCTCATTATTTTTGAGCTTTAAATTTTCAAGTACAACAATGAATAAGTAGAATAAGTATACATAAGATAATATATGATTTATGCTTAACGGAATGTATTTATTGGCTTGAGGTGCTTGGGTATACGTAGCTGTGTCTGGTTTTAATGTTTTTATTGAAATTTATATCACACAACCTAACGATACATAGGAATTGTACTACTATATTAAGCTTCTTGCCACTATCATGTCTTTAGAAACTTTAATATGTAAGTACACTTCTTTAAAAAAAATTACGATTTCATACTAAATATACCTGTATACTTTAATGCAAAGTTTCTTAACCTTTTAACCTGAACTACGGACCTTTAAAATCATGCAGAATTTTAAGGACCTTATTAAAAAAAGAAATAAATTTCGGATACTTTGCTTTAGATTGTAAAAAAATAACTTTTTCGTAAAAATTTAAAATACTGTATAAATGTAAAGGTTGGAGGTATTTTGATTTTGGTTGTTCTTGATATGTATAGAAGCAAAGAATGCATTTTCAAAGAGTTATGTGGATGGAAAAAGCAATAAATGTTTCAGTACTTCTGGTATTTATTTATTTATCTAATCTAACGGTGGACAGACGACCCCCATACACATGCTTGTGAACCCCTAGGGGTCCGATTATCACAGGTTAAGAAACACTGCTTTAAAGAATTAATTCGTATGACAATTATATTTTGAAAGTGAGTTTTATATAATTTTTTTAATGATTAACCGCTGGTCGGTGTATGTTCCAATCTTATAAGGTCTTGTCATTTTCCATTTAATAATTTTCAATAAACACATTAGAACCAGTAACTATATTCCAGTATAATAAGACATTTATTAGATTAGCTGTCAAAATTTGTTAATAGTTCAGTATTACTATAATTTGTCGGTTAAATAAAATAATGTTTCACTTTTTATATTTTCATGCATTTTCGCAAAGTTTGTATTTTGATGTGTTTTCGATTTTATGATAACTTTAGGAAAGTTTTTTTTTTAATTTTCGGCTAACAGGTTTATGGCATGTTTTTTTAATGTACTTACGATTTAAGTTGTTTTCTGTAATTGAGGAATTAAAACTTATTGGCAATTTTTTTGTTTTATTTTTTATCAAATTACCCTCGACGACATTGTTAAGCAAACCAATACAATAAAAGTACCTGATATGTAAAAGCATAAGATTTACATTAAAAATAAAATACTCATGTCAAGATTAAATGCGATTAAGATAAATTATATTTTTGTTATTTTTTTTAAAGATGTTGCAAATATTTGAATACGCGTACGTAATAATACAAGTTTAATTTCGCAAATTGTATTAACGAAGTACTGAAATGTATGTGCGAATTGTTACAGAAATTAATGTGCTGTGCGGCGGACGTGTTGGAAGGTAAAGGAACAGTGCAGGTAGCGATCACAGTCACTGAATTACTAAGGAGGCATGCGGCGTCTCTCCGTGGCTCACCGGCTCTCGCCGTCACTCCTCCAGCGCCGGCCACTGTCCCCCACGCCACCTAGCGCCCGAAACTGGCATTGGCACCACAACCCGCCATGTCACTTTAAGTCTGGCCCGAGCGAACATATAATTGGCTCGAAGGACCATGTATCCGACTCGAAGGACCACGCCACGATCTCACTTTATGAGCGTTCCGTGCTGAATTATTGGTGTACATAATGGACTTATGCGATATTAACGTGAGTTATTCGCTTTACCGATATAGTTACACAATTGAAGTCGATTTAATGATGAAGTAGTGTAGTCTTGAAGTGAGTGATGTGGAATTTGGCCGTCGTCATTGCGGTGTTATTAGCGGTAGAGTAGAAAAACCTACTAGTCATAATTATAAAAAATCTTCGATTACTGATTTGCGAAGTTTGCAAATCCATTATGCACTATATTAAATTGTTGGTGATAAATAGAGGTCGGATATTCAAATACATATTTGTCTAAAATAGCAAACGGGTTCTTAAATTCAAATATTCTTTAATTAAAAATAATCGCCGTGAATTTTTATTTAACTGAATGCCTAGTATTCGTTTGAAAGTAAATTTTTTTTTGTACACGCGTGAGATTTAAAGCCCTTTGCAAAATCATAAGCATTTTGCGAATACTCCAATCAGAGGATAATGAGTTTTAAGAAGTCACTTAAATTACTTAATACTCAAAAAATAATTTAGGTAAATATGTGTTACAATAAACGATCTCTAATGATAATTTTTATCGGAAATCACTTTAGTAACTGTTAAATTGATGGTTTGATACATTCACTAAGTATCTTAATGTCTTGTTGATTCTGAAAGTGTGTTATAAAACGTTGTTATGGCTTTTTAATACATGCCATAGTAACACGAAATTGACTTATTCAGTGCCTTCACAACTTTCTTTAAGCACTTAACAGACGTAAAAGACTTGCCACTTTAACGACTGACTTCTATGTAGTATTAAAATCGCATCGACCACTTTTTAATGACGTTAGGTGTCTCTTAAAGTCTTAAAGCAATAATGTGCTGAACAACACGAATTTAGTAGGCTTTTCGATACTACGTTTACACAAGTTGAGTAGTTAGATACGGACAAATAAATGTAGATTAAAATATCGGCTCCTTACAATGTGATCTTACTGGGCACTTTTTACTAGATTCGGTTTTGTTTGGTTTAATTCTCAATTCACGGTTTCTTAGTTTATTGGTCAAATTTGATATAAAATTATTATCTTTTTTTATTAGGGTCATTATTATTATGTTAATTAAATCGCGTCTAATGCATTTGCATATAATTGTGATTGAACGATATTTTGACAAGCTCGATTGATTATCAACTTTTTTATTGTTTAGAAAAGAATTTCCCTTTTTTTATTTGTATGAGATTCATTTTATTTTGTTCATTGCTTAAAATACACTATTATTCATGATATTAGAACGAACTATTTCATAATTAATAATGTTTTCGTTGTGTAGTTTTTACGGTATAATTTTACAATATTTTTTTTTCGCACCGTTACTCATTACGATGGTATATTAAAATTGATAATTTGAAGTTGTAGTAATTGTAATATTCGTAGAAACCACCCGTCACTTAATTATGATAATCTCAAGTATCAGTAAATTCATACAATAATATTGAGATGGAAAAATTACTATGGATATTAGGTCTTCTCAGAAAAGTTACCCTCCAAATTTAGTCGCAATAAAATTTACAATTGTAGACGAACAAAGTAATTCAAAGGAACAATTTACTAATTATTGTGATATTTGAATTTAAATATTAATGTGCACATTATTGAATATTTTCTTGAGCACTATTAAAATTGGTATCAATTGGAATATCACGGACACGGAACGCACACGTTTAGGTAATAACATTTTAGAAAAGCACTTAGAAAAATGTGGAAATGTCACACCTACATATATTAATTAGCAAGTAGGTACTGAATATCTTTTGTAGGAATTTAATATTATACGTACTGCGTATAATTTAATTTAATAGAATAGAGAATTGAATTGGAATATATTAAGTACTATTTCTCAAAAGAAATACAATTTAGACACACAAATAAATTAATGATATTAACGGGTTTGTCAGTACTTTGCATTAAAATATTAAAAACTTGATAATACCTTATTATTAATACTTAAAGATTTAACTTTGTATCTCTTCTTAAGAATATAGTACGCAAGGAAAAGCGTGAGATTTAGCAATTTAAATTTACACGTAGAAACAGTGCAGGTAATAAATTTCATACAACTACGTGTTACAAAAACATTTATTCAACGAAATAAAACATATTTACGTCAATGTAAAGTAACCATTCGGGAAATCGAATTAAGGTCGAAATTCGATCTCAAGAATCCAGAAATATTCGCTATTACTAAACTATCTTCCAGTAAACATCAGATAATAAATAGACATTAGAACGTTAGTGAGTAAGGAAGCATTTGATAAAATTTACCATAAATATAAGCACCAATATATGAAGTGTTACTTTTGTACCATAATAGGCTGTGCGAATAACGTTAGAACATGTAGGTCTCGAAAATACACAGATTTTAATATGAATTTAATAACCGTTTTGTACTCTGCAATACCACAGAGTAATAACTTGAATGTCTATGACGTTTGATGTCAAAAGTACAGTCGATTTTCCAAACACTACGGCAAGGGTTTACGCGATATAATATGATAATATAATTTAAACAAATATAGTGCAAATGTTTAATAATAATTTCATTTCACTTAACCTCAATACTTTCCCAAACGTCCTTAGAGTTTCGGGAAGTATGACTTATCAAAATGTGTTTGATGATAAGAAAAGTTCCAAAACTGTGGTGATATCATCATTGCTTTACCACCGGCATTCGTTACTTAATAACTTATCTGTATCATATAGATGTCTTGTAGTATACATAGCTCACTTAGATTCTCTGTATATTTCTTACGTGATTTAAAAATATATTCAATTAAATAACATATCTCATTCGCCGTAACAAGTTTCGGAATGCTCTCAATACTCATAAATATTTGTATAGAAGTATGTATAAATTTTGTAGGTTAGATTTTGTCTCGTCATTTATAATTAGTCAATTTGAATTAAAATATTGTAACGTGTATGTAAAGTATTGAGATATGTGTTTTTGTGATTTAATAGTTTAAATTATTGAGTGTAATTGTAATTTTAATTGTTTACATATTTCTTATATTGCACACTTGATGTAAATTTACAATACAGCTTCATAAATGTTTAATACATTATTTGATCATTATATTATAACTTATAATAATAATAATACTTTCGTTTCTATTTTTATTATGCATTAATGTATTTTGGTCTCAATTTTTTATCTATGAATAAATTAATCGATTTCAATATTTCTCTATCATCACATTCATATTATCACAATGTAATGTTTGTCATATTATTATCGATATTTTACGATCTTTGTACACGATTCTATATTGAATTTACTTTCACAGTAATAGATACATTATAACTATAAAAGATTTACCAATATAAATTATATATCTATCAATTCACATTATGAAATATTGTAGGTTAATCCCATCCTATAATTATTTCGTGATGGAAATGTATAACTCGAATTACAAACTATAAGACAATATTAGAAAATGTAGGGTAATATAGTATTTTATAGATCCGCGTATGACGAATGTAATAAATAATTATTATATTTCTTCTAAAGATGGGTACATATATTTATCGTTTGTCCAAATAAGAAATTATATATGTATACCGTCCCCTCTGGTTTCTTATTACCCTCCATTACTTTGTAAAATTTATGCCAAATCGAATATATAAAAAAAATGTTTTTTTTTTGTTATACGCTCCTATAGTTTTTAATCTGCCAAATCACCTTAATATTTTAGACACCTGTTAAATTCATATTAGTTTCAAATTCGCCATCATTACTTCTATCACCAGTATCAACGTCACCATCATTATCATCACCGTCTTCATCACTCATCATCATCCATATAAAGTAGAAATGTGAATGAAATATATTTATATTAATAACATATAGTACAGTATATCATCCCAGCATATATACCAACATATTGTAGCGTTACCTAATGTAGTCCTAACGTTAACTAATTAGGGTAACTTCAATATAGGTCGTGTACAGATCATTGGGACGTGTATAAAGTAGATTTAAGAAATTTTAAAGAACTGAGAGTTAGTCGAGTCTTTGTACTGTTCAAAGATGATGTGCCAAAGACTATGGTTGGAGGGATTCTGTTGTGAAAATGTTTTTGGTTTTCGTGTCATGCACTGGTCTCCTAGTATAAGTATGGTGTAGCAATATTGTATCGTACACGTGTCTATATGTAGATAAATAAAGTATACTTATACATTTTCGAATTGTCGTTTTTATTTTTAACCGCTTAAAAATGAAATTTTAATCAGTGGTCGAAAAGATGAGAGAGCCGATTGGCGTACGGGCATGTAATGCTGAGGGCTGAGAGTCATATTACGAGGAGAGTACTAGATTTGAAAGTGGACGGATATAAGGGTAGAGGAAGGCCGAAGAAAAGAT
>DWJN01007382.1:0-10024 GCA_018248895.1 Carystus phorcus
AATAATCATGCTTTCTGCAACCCAATTGACGTTTGACAATAGATTTGACAGTGAATTTCTTAATTTTTTCATTGATCGGCCTTTCAGAAACCGGCCGTTAGTGTAACAAATTATGCGCTATTCACTAACCAACGTGACGAAAGTTTGTATTCTATTAAGATGTTTTTTATTTAAATAAAAAAAACGTTTTAAGAATATAGAACAAAACTGTAATTTCTTGATTAATTTAAATGAAAGATATTCAATAAAAACTTGTTTTATTTTGCCTTTTGTCGGCTTCACCGATTTAGGTTCGGTTGGTACTACTAATGTATTGAAACAAGCTTAATACAATTACTTCGCGAGTTTTATTTTGATACGATGGTATATGTAAAGGGTAATAATTTAAAAATCCCTGCAAACATTTATAGGAAAAATGTCAAATTGTTTGTATTGAAATTTGTATAATTATGTATTCAGCCATAATAATTACCAAAAAAACATATATCTATTTTTATAGGCGCAACTACTATTTTTGAATATAAAAAGATATATTTCCCAAATTAAAGCGAGGGCGAGTTGTATAGCTAACAAAATAACACGAAATTCAAAATTATTTTTCAATATAAAGAAGATTCCTTTGACGCTTATAAACCTAATTTTACTACAGATAACGATTCTAAATCTGTTTTGTTTGAACACGGCCTTCATTTGAATGATGCCGTAAAGATATAATTCCTTTCATAAAACCATTTATATAGGATGAATACCAGATTCCAAATGAAAGGCTTGACACAAAAGGTATTCTGTCGCGAAATTTCCAGCTCGCCTCCATTTTCTATATATGTATTTATACATTTATTGCGCCTTGTTTGCTCTTGTTAATGTCCGGATTCGATTCCCAATTGGGGCAAATATTGCTCTCACAGATATTTTATTGTGTATATTTCCTGCTACCAACACACAATCTCATGTTAAGGTTATCATGGGATTATATAGATTACGTTCGTTCGCATATGACAGCCAACAAAGAAGAAGTTGAACAATCTGATGGTGAGTGGTCACCGTCGCCCATAGATACCAGTATAAATAAATCTATCAGAGATGTGGAGCCCAAAAAATAGAGAGAAGGAAGGATGTTCCATCTGTCAAGCCCTCAGCCGGAACACAACGAAACGTCGACGTCAGGCCAAAAAAAAGATTTAGAATCTCGAATTTAGGATTTTAGAAATCTAACTAAGGCGTTGTCCTAGATAAGCGACATGAGGCGACGCGACGCGATGTAATACCACACAATACGACCATATTAGCAATGACACTGATTAAGGTGACAACGCAGGACAGGAATGCATGTCACGACTATATGACATTTTCGCGTCGGGTCGAATCGCGTCGCATTTTCGCGTTTGTCGTTCACCTAGGACAACGGGTTAGCGAGAATCTTGAACATTCAAGAATGCAATAAAACACACAAAAAATTAATCTATATTAACCAACTGTGTAGAGTGTAGAAGAATATAGAAACATACACACGGCAGAAGAATTATATGTATAAAGATTAGTGTAGAATACTTAATTTAAAGTGCAATAGATATGTATGTACTAACCCAATAAGGCTGAGAGGCCACTGTTTGCTGATTCTGCTTTTGAGTCTGACACACTGACCCATCATTGGTACAAAAGCTATTATATTGCTGTACTAGAGCGTCATGAACTGGAACTAATTATAGGCGATCCACTTGACATTTCCCCAGTAAATTGGATATTTAGCGTACCAATAACGGCGCCAGAGTGGTCGATAGCCTCGACAGCTTAAATAACAGCGAATAATATTGTAAACGATGATGTTATTTACCTAAAAAATGAAGTCATGTTTGAAAGCTCACCTAGTACTTTCACAGTTTTACAGACTATTTGTTACTATAGTGTTTAGTATTTAGACTGTTTCTTGTACTCCTTTGCATCGATTCAAGGGTTTTGTAGCAGGAGAACATTTGCAAATTCCCTAGTTACATAAGTATATGCGTGAAATATATAAATGAGAATGAGGGCCGCTAGTGTCCACGCCTCCTGCATCCTCTACCTTTACATACGTACCCATCGGCTATAGTAGTTACAGAGTTATCGGGACTTTATACTTTGCTAAATTAGGGAGGACTATTTAGTTTCAAGTTTCTAGTACCTACTAATAGCTGAAACCCCTGTTGGATGTCATTTTGTTTTTATGATTTACTGAAATTTATTCTTTTACGTTTTTTAAAGATCGTGTTATTCATTTTTACTTTATGAAAACCACGTTTTTATTTGAACAGACGACAAACCTCTAAGGTTTAGTTTTTGCAGGAATAATGAATAATAATACATAAGACGTAATACGAGATAATAAGTCATGCTTACGTTTCGTTTCGTTGACAAATAAGTTGATAGGTAACCATCACCTGTGGACATTCGTCTCACACAAGTGACTGAAAGTATTGACTCTCAAACCACTCGAATTGTATTATTATATACTTCTTTTAGTAATTCTAGGCCGAAGGAAGGCTAAGAACTTTTTACCTACTTCGGATAAGGTATCCAGCATCTTTATACCACTACAAATAGTATTATGTTGAAACGTCAATTGGATCGAAATCTCAGTTATTTAGTTCTTCACTTACGTCTAGCCTGTTTGTTGATGATAGGTTAACGATCTTTAAGCAAATACCTATCAACTAGTAAGCCAACCTCATGTCCTAATAACATTTACGTCTCATATATTTTTGTCGTCTACTTGATCGTTAGGTTGGAAGTATACGTGCGACTTATAACCTTTATCTTTAAGACATTTCGACAACTCCGTAGCCTAGTTCGTAGCGAGTTTGCCTGCGAAATTATGGGTCCTGACCTCGAACCCTGGTATTTACGTCAGATATTATTCTCGGATCTTAGGTGCTAATAATGTGCTATTTGATCTATTAATGCGAAGCGCCATTGGTAGATAAGGTAATCCTAGTGCCCCTCCTATGTTAATCCTAATCTTAGCGCGGGGGTATGAGTGTAAGTCTTTATTAGCTTTATCGCTAACTTAAAAGGTAAAATACCATCAAACAAGGGTATTGACAGAATTAATCTAGATTGTATAGTATTGCACGGATAACGTATAGTCCCATAAATTGGACTGAATATTTGTAATCGTCTAACTTAGGCAAAGTTTGGCGTGTTCGAAAACAAGTTAGATAAGTGTGGTGAAACTTTATGCTCTGACGAGGGAGGCAAGTAACTATTTAGACAGTTATTCGGAAGGCTTATGAATGACTTCTGAACTTGTCACAGTCACGATAAGCTCAACTCCACCAATCCGTATTTACCCTCAGATGAGAAATATAGAAACTCTGCAAAGGATGGAATAGAGCGTGCATATATTGTTAATATCGTATAAAATTATACGTCTCAACCACATTACGTGTACGTCGCCTTTAAGTCGATGTTTTCCATGGAAAGCGCGTTATGTAAATAGATTGGCGTCACGAGTTTCTTGTTTTAATTCGGGCAAATATTGACGCGGCGGTCGCAACGTGAATGTTTGCGCTGGAGCCATCAAAGGCTAAAATTTCTTCTTATAAACGCACCCGTGGTATGTGAGCGAAGGGCGTTGCCCATAGATAATTAAAACTTAAAGCAACAGTTCTATGTGGCAAAGCTTAAAATGGAACATTAAATTCAAACATCGAACACACATGAGGTATTCCCGAAGCACTATGCCATGCTGTTCGATCAAAAAAGGTTTCAAAAGAGCTTATTCGGGGCCGGCGTCGCATTGGCAACTGTTCTGGTGTTGTTGATATTCATAGGCGACCATTCACCATCAGGTGGTCCGTCTGCTTTTTCTTTAGAATTCAGGCTATAAAAATACTGAAATGAATATTGATACCTTTGATTTACGGTATCTGACACAATTGGAATTGACGAAAAGTGAGAGCGTTACCGTGATCAAAAGTGCTGATGTTAGAGGGTCGTGTTAGCTGAAAGTGGACCTTTTTCTTAATATAAATGGTAAATCGCGGGCGTAAACGAATATTCAAATAACTTATTGTCATTGTAAGTATACAAGATGGTCCTGAGCTGACCGCCTGATCAGGTCCAATACATACTACCATTAAAAGTGGCGTGACAATGTCAAATGTAAAATTGTGTAGGTGCTATATAATAAGTTTCAGATAATTTACAGCGGCTACATAATGGAAGTCAATCATAACGTTCTATTACAAATAAAGCAATATAAAATATTTCATTTGAAAAATTCCACGCATACATCAGAGAATTGGCGCAGTTCAAATAAATGATATTATTATTTCAAATGCTTCATAAATTATTTATTTTCATATAAATGAAAGTAAACAATGTTGCGGAAAAATATTTACCAAGACATATTATATTTGTGATTGTGTTTATAACATATTGAATGTGGAAATATTGACAGAAGACAGACGAAGACGTAGAAGAGTAATAAATAATGTATTCCCACAAAATATGGGTTGTTTTTTTATCGCTGAAGCAAAGAAAGGGTTATTATACTCAGAACTACGAGTGTAACGCAGCTCTTTCTGTCTGGGCCATTGTAGCTTCTAAACTAATAAATAAATTTTGATTTATTTTATATTAAAATGATGAAGGGTATGAAACTCAATAAAACCCGTTAGTAAGCTACCCGACGATAACGTGTGCATGTTTTGCTCTTTTATCTGATATGTTAACTATTCCCACAAAGAGGCGCGGCCGAGTTTAGTTGGTAACATACGAGTGTAATCATAATAATACACCGATAATATTATAATTAATAAGTAACACGATAAAATCTTTACTTTACATAATTTTTGGGACATTTTCCGTGTGTCAACGATAGAGGAAACATTTGTTTATATTAGAGTCTGAAACCGTTCAATGGATTAAGATGATACTGGACACAATTATACTATAATGAGGTCATGGGTATCTGATTCTTTTAATTCCGTGAAAAAGCGCGGGAACAGATAGAAGATGATATGAAAATTCGGTTACAACTTTAGTAATTAATGTTTTCCTAACGTTTATATCACTAACTCATAAGAAATCATTTAACACTTAAAAAAGAAAACTGCCGATCTTTTTGGTTACAGGTACTAACGAAAAGTTTACCGAGGTCAAACCACGGTGGAAATATTATTTAAATATTATTATTATGGTTGTGTATGTTACAATCAAAAGATTCTTTTAAATAAACTAAATATATACCAAGACGTACACATAATAAAAGTATAATCTGAAACAACAAACACTACAGCGAAGTAGGCAGATATCCCAACCCAATATATTTCGCTACATAAGTTGACAAACATTTCAATCTTCTGGGAGCAAAATAAAAATAGGTAAACGACTGCTCTAGTTCGAATTAGAGTGTTTTTACATATATAACATGGTTATAGATGATCCTGTTTATTCTCTGGCCTATCAATAATGAAACCCATTATAATGTACCCATTACAGGCTTATCGTTTTCTGTGGGATTAATTCTTGTGATTAAGAAAGTTCGGAGTTTCATGCAATATCCATTTCATAGTACCTAGTATTATAAAATAAATGTTTGATGTTAATTTCCGTTCCATAGTAGAGATAGCTTTTAATAAACTTCTATTATAGTTCTCTTTTTCTGTTTAGAGAAATAAAACAATAGTACAGCCAGTAGCATTAACACTGCATGAACAGTATTGGTGTAATATACTCGCAATAGTAGAGAAGCTCGCTCGAAATAATAGTTGTTATCCAAAACTGTAATGTAAATCTACGAACGCTGTATTCAGAAAATTAATCTAAACTAACCAACAAAACCTATTATCCGTCGCAACTTTAATTATCAATCAGAAGTGGGATGGTGGAGCGTTGGCAAAAAGCAATTCATTAAAATTCAGACGTAATAAGTAAATAACGGAGAATGGTCGAGAACTTCAAGCTACGTCCACTCGACACGGTTTGAATAGGGTTCAACGAACGGATCGTTAAAGATCGGAACCACGTCCTATTCTGAAGTTAATGAATGCTTACTTTAAACTTTTATATTTAATTGATTAGTTTAACTTATTTTTCTTGTCGTGACAACCGGTAGGGATTGTATCTGACGGTCATTTAGCGCTACGCGGTATGACTATGTCGCGTCGCTAAATCCTCTCGTTTTGGGAGTTTTAGACGTTTTTTTAGGGAGTTTTAGACCAAGTAATAAATAAGGATATAAGTAACAAATAAAGAGACCAGTATACTAGCTGTGCCTAAATAACCCGGCTTCATGAATAATAACCAAGTTCGGAGCCATGCCATTTGATTGGGTTGCAAATTTGTTGCAAATCCAATAAGAGTGACATCGTCATTGCCATAATATTAAAGATAAATAATCCGCACATAAGAATATCAAAGAATATAATGTTTTATAACTTGGAACTGAATAATTTTTTTTGTAAATGGTTCATAGCAACTGTTGACTATCTAAAACCACCGCCGACGTCACAAATACATTGTCGGCCGAGATGAAGACCTTAGACGAAGATACCCTTTAACAACCACGAAAAACATGTTTCATTCGTGTTATTTGTCATTATCACTTGCGACTTCTTATTCATTAATAAACATAATTAACTAAGTTGTAAAATTTGTAAAGGTATAAGCATTCATTTCGTATATTACACCACACTTTACTGCCATAAAAAACCTCTTTTCCTCTCGTTTTTCAGTTATCGGGAAAGGTGAAATGTATAACAATATAGCCGTAGAGATTGTTTTCCTGTTTAACAGGAAGCAGAAATTATGTTTCTTCCTGATTGATCGATCAGTATGTTTTCCTGTTTGATTTATTAGATGAATTAGCTGGTCCCTTATATTTATTATTAAACCTCTCAAAGGTAAGTTGAGCTCCGGGGAGTTAATTCTTTCTGAGACTTAAAGCATAAATTTAATGAATAATAATACAAGAGTTTTGCCTTTATCATTCGCGAAGATTAAGGTATATTAATATCTTTCTAATTGATAGTAAAATGTAAACAGACTGAAATGTAAAGATTACGTCACATGCTCTTTATGAGAGAATATTCCCAAGCGTTTGAACTAAAACGTTGTAGTGTAGCGATAGTACGTAATATAATTTGATATTTCCAACATACCCAAACGTTTATTCCGACAGCAAACGAGATAGGTATCCTTCTATATGACAACGTGTATAATCCCTGCTGACGTAAATTAATTAGTTACATTTGCTAATCTTGTATCAAAGCAAGCTGCTTCTGACAGTATTAAAGTTCGACTCGAGGTGTCCCGGGGCGCAGCATTGACAAATGGAGTATTTTATCTTAGTTGTCGAGTGTTCCATATAGTCTTACTAGTTGACCCAGCAAGTTAATCAAGCAAGTTGTTCTGCAACAATATAACCTAACAGACCCGGCCACGCGTTGCTATGACTAAGGTTTACATACTCAATTTTGCCAATTAATTACCTTACACCGCCATCTGTTAGAACCTTATGGAGCTAATTATTTGCAAGTACACAAATAATTTACAATTACTCAATTTTGTCAATTCATTATTTTACACCGCCATCTGTTACAATCTTATAGAACTAATTCTTGTGAGATATTAAACAAATAATTTGCAATAAAATAATATTGCGACTATAAATTGAGATGTAAGCTACCCTATCTTTTAAGTTGGATCAAACTAGACACGGTGTACAAAATTTGATTAAAATCAGTTAAGTAACTTAGGAGTCCATAAGGGACAAACACCGTGACACGTACTTTGTATATATTAAGATGTAGTACAAAGCGAATTTGATTGTCTTCTATTATTAAAAAATGTCTTACATCTTTATTATACATAATAAATTTCAAACGGCAATTTTATTTACATTGTAGTAGGTATGATATTCTTTAATTTCAATAAACTCTGTACTCAAATAAAGAAATGAAACACAACAATATATATTTCTTATTTTGTATCATTTAGTCTGTATTTTTGGATGAGGTACATTTGGAATACAGCACGATAGTTTGTATGGAGTTGTTTGAAACATCAATTGATTTGGTGCAAATTTTGAAACAATTTTCCTTTCTTATTAATGAAAGGAACAGACATAGAGTCAAAGGAATGAATCTTCACTTCATATCAATATTATAAAGCTTAAGAGGTTGTTTTATTTTATTGAACGCACTAATCTCAGAAACTACTAGTTCGAATTGAAAAACTTTTCTTGTGTTAAATAGTCCATTAACCGAGATAGCCTCTAAGCTTGAATATAATATAACGTTACGACCATTATAAGCTGAGCTTTGATGAAGAATGTGACAAAAATTGATACGAAGTGTGCCGGCTCTACGACTATTTAATACTCTAAACATTTATATAAATGAAGGTAGTTTAGAAGAACATAAATTAAGCAGTCTTCTGTTAAGAATTTGGCGAATGAAGCTTTGATGGACGATGTTTGTGGAGCTAGGTAAACTAACTGTTAAAATTACTAAATGGGGTAAATAGCGCATTTTTTTCCAAAATTCCTGATAAAGGCGGGAGTTTCTTCGGTCCGGGTCGTAAGGGTACCATTTGTAACCATAAGGAACAGGTGTCCCATAGGCGAAGTTACGACAGCGAGCCACTTAACCCTATAACACGTTCATAAACTGTTCGTATCATTTGCTTTCAATCCTGTTGTAATATTTTTTTGGTACTTATAGAGTATTTTAGGTTAAGGCGCCGTTATTATTAAAGTTATTACAACAGTAATTACAACAGTAATAACTTTATTTTTTAAATCTGAAAATATTCCTTATTCTTTGTTTTATTTTGTTGTATATTTATAAATGTGCTTATTCTTTTTGATGGCATCTGAATTTGTATCTTTGATTGACTTCCATTAATTTTCCGCGTCAATACAGTTTTCTTTCTTTAACAAGTTATTTTTTTTAAATCCAAAGAAAAAGACCAGAAATCAAACGCATCGCTGATACGTTGCCGGGCAAGAAAGAAGATAGGAAAAAGAAAACGACACGACGCCCGGCGGGTACCCACCCCCTCGTGGTCATCATCCCTCCAGAACGAACATCACGGTTTTCTTCATCGTTCTTTATACGTACCGCGAAGGATTGGAATAAATTGCCCGCGTCAGTGTTCCCGTTGGGTTATAATGTAGATGTCTTCAAGGCAAGAGTAAAGGTATCTTCTAAGTTAGTGCGCTCACCGTCCAAGGCTGCAGCTCTGCTTACCATCAGGCAGAATAGTAGTCAAGTATTAACTTATATAGTGTAAACAAAAGAAAACCGCGAGGCTATGCGAAGTAGACATGCAGTGAGAGTACCTCGTATAAACACACCTGTAACCGTGTGTCTCGCTGACGTCGCGCCGTCGCCTCGTCTCCTAAACCCTTTCGATATTGGAATCATGTCAGCAATTTTTTTCATAACATTTTTTGTTTGCGAAGTTATTATATTTTAATATGTTAAGTATTTCAATATTGCAATAAGTGAAAAGAATGATATGTATACAATAGTAATTGTTGTTGGAATGTTGAAGAATTTCGCGAGGGTTACTATCGTAGTGAAAGCAGATACGATATACAATATAGCAAAGGTTTTCACATACACAATGCATATCCTTTTTTTTTAGGTCTATACGCATCCTATAAAAAATTAAATCAGTCACTTATGTGTCTATCTGTCAGTCTTTTATCCCAAATTTAAATGCAAAGATAAAAAAGTATTATACAAAAACGACGTAATATAAGTAGTTTTTAAATGTATCGAGCATCGTTGATAATTAATGAAATTAAATGAAAAATGGAATGATTATGAACCCACAAATATCAGTAATTAACTTTTATTAAACAGTCAATTAAACTTGACTTGTCTGACGTGATATTTACACTATCGAATCTGGATAAGGATCTGCTACGTATAAACCGCTGTAAAACGTTATATAAGTATGACGGCGCTTTGACAAATGCGACGTCAAGAGTGACAAGTGGATGTCAAAGTCACTCTAGCGAAGCGTCGTGTCG
>DWJN01007383.1:0-10024 GCA_018248895.1 Carystus phorcus
ATAATGGCGTATGGGAATTAAATTATTTGCTACGATAACGATGCGCACGTCTACTCTCGATCAAGTCACACGATGAATCCGAAGGAGTATGATAACTAACTACACTAAATATATATTTTAAATTTGTACGGTTTCCAAATATGTAGAATAAGCGTCAAAACATAGTAACGAAACCAGTTATAAAAGGTTAGTTGTAGCAAAAGGTTGATTTGTGGTGAATGTTGCAGGGGAGCGAGGCGACGTGACGCCGGTGCCGTCGCACGGGCCGGCGGGCGGCGGGCTGGCGGGGGCGGCGCGCGACGCGTGGCGCTGCTCGGTGGCGGCGCTCGTGCGGCACGCCGCGCACCTGCCGCCGCTGCCGCTGCTACATCGTCTACACACTGCGCTCAAGGTCCCTCATATATGTGTTGAAGTTTTTGCACATGTCCTCCAGCGTGTGTGCTTGTTTTTTATCCGCTTTAAAATCTTCTAAATTTGTATTCGAAAAATGTTAGGGGTTTATATTTCATTTATTGATCAAGACATTGATGTCGTCGGCATTTGGTTATTTTTGTTATTAGACGACCCTTGGACGGCTGCAATGACCATTTCTAAGTTAATCATGTAATTAAATGAGATCAGTCTTAGAAAATATAAGGAACATATGCTATTGAAAAATTCCAAACTCGCGAATAATGATTTTTCGTCAACCTAAATATCGTAACAAAATATTTTTATTATTTAAATTAACTAATATAGTTTTTTTATCGTACGTATCACACATAATTTCCGTGTGGTCCTGAACTAAAAAAAATATGACTGCCTCAAATATAATGATCTAACCTGATATGATGATTGACGTTTATTAATTTAATTAGTGAATACTAGTATGGGGTGTTCGGTAGTGGCGTGTGCGGAACGGAACTTTGGAAATACGAGATGCGGCGTGCCGGGTTAGTGTGTGATGGAGATGATAACGGTGGGTCGTGTCGTCAGGAGGTGACGTCGAAGACGATCGCGGTGTGCGGCGAGTGCGCGGCGGTGACGGGCGGCGGCGAGCTGGCGGCGGTGCTGGAGCGGCTGGCGGGCGAGGAGCCGCCGCTGCTGTGGGCGGGGCCGGCCGCCGCGGACTGCGCGCGCGTGCGTGACGCCGTGCGCTACGCCGCACTCGAGATCAACGAGCACCTGGAGACCTACTTCGATAGGCGGGAGCACGCCCTCGAGGTCTAACATACGATCTATATACGGAACGGCCTTATCCTCCTTCATCCACCACGCTGCGACTGTGGTGGACATGTCTCGCAACCTTTTCGTTTTATCCGTTAATGATTGATTCCAATACTTATGTACGATCTATCTTACTTAAGTTTAATTGTCACTTACACTAAAGTTCCTCATCATAAGGTTCTTTGATTGACCTCAGTATTAGAGGGTAACAAAATGTTGACATAGTAGAAATGTGAACAATGAACAATCATTCCTAATAGAGATACTTTGTTAGAAGTATGTTTACGGCAAATTGAACATGTCTGTCGATGTAGGTTGTACATATATAATGGTGTGGACAGGCGTTGGAGGTGTCGCGGAGCAACGAGGAGACGGCGCGGTGTCTGTACAAGCTCATCTTCCAGCTGCTGCTGCTGCTGGAGACCAACAACAAGATGGTGGTGGCTGTTTATAACGCTGCGCTCGAGAACAGGGTGCGTGCCGTCCAATGAGATCAATTTAATTAAATAATAAAATATTAACGTGTTTCATATAAAAAATGGATAAAATAGTAGGGAGTCGGAGTAACTGAAAATAAATAAATGACATGTTAAATGTCTCAAGTTTCGTAAATAGCTTTCAACTTTAGTTCAGACGTTAATTGGTAAAGTTTTTATAGTTTTTCTTTGACCTCACCATAATCGATAATCAATAGCGAAAAATATCATGCAAGAAATATGATTACTCATGTATAAATAATATTTCTTGTAACTGTTAACTATCAACGACGAGTAAATCAAACAATAACGTCTCTCAAGGCTTCCCTCTGGGGAGGTGGACAAATTGGTTTTTCATGTATATGTAAGCATTGTGATGTCACCCTGTACCATCGTCATACGTGAAAAGTTTCTTTCGTCTTTTCTTCTCCTCTTTATAAGGTACACTCCCAGCACGGTGGCAGATAAAAAATGTTGACGTTTATAAGTGTGTTTGTAAATACATAGATGAATAATTAGAGTGTTTGAGGAGCTATAGTATGTTTGTATGTCGTCAGGGCGTGGAGATGTCGGGCGCGGTGGTCGCAGTGCGCGGCACGCTCGCGCTGGCCGCCGGCGGCGCGGAGCTCGACGTGGACCTCTCGCCGCCGCCGCACCCCGACGACGCCGCGCTCCTGCACCTCATGCAGCGACACAAGTATTACTCCCCCCCCCCCCCCGGCACAACACTAGCTTGGAGTCTTCGTTCACTACATTTTGAACTTTGTCTCATTCAAAGCGATCATCGACTCTACATGTAGCGGTGACATGATCACGTATTCCAGATAGAATCAAACATGTCTTGTTCTGTTAGCATTACTCGTATGAGTAGATATTTTGTCAAGCAAAAGAGAGATCAATTGCGCCGTCTATCCAACTACATACTGATACTAACATACAATTTTGTCACTTAACGTTTACACTGTACACATATATTGTTAACGTAAGTGTGTCTGTACTAGATGGAGCTCGGCGCTGGCGCTGGTGCGCGCGCGGAACGCGGAGCGGATCTTGGAGCGCGGCGAGCTGCCCGAGGACGACGTGACCAGCCTGCTGCACGTGTACTGCAAGGGGCTCGCGCAGGCGCACCCAGGTACCCCTCGGAGCGGTCACACCTTCATTTACATAGGCGACAGTAATCACCCGAAGCCGTCCGAAGACCGTATCGATATATTGGTTTGTTCGCCCGCAGACATGGTGGCGATCACGCGGCCGGTGCACGATCTGTCCCAGAACCTGGCCTTCATGATGGAGAGCCTGTACCGCGTGTCGCTGGCGCTGCAGCGGGCCGACCTCGGCTGACGCTGCGGCCGGTCCGTCCTCTAATACTCACCAAATCTCGCATTTCTCCGCCTCTCGACCAAAGTAAACGTGCTTTTTGTGTACACCGGAAGATCTGTGCAGATGTAACGATACAGCCTCGCACAGTGCTAGTGCTGTCTGAATTTAAAGCTTAGTTGATAATTTATTGATTATGTAATGATCGCGGGAAGTTAGTAATTCCTTACATTACATCACTTATATTTGCATGAGTGTGTATCAATCAATCAATTTATAAAATGAATATCGTTGTACAACCAATAGAGTTATCGCGCTGACGATGGTACTCATAATGTTAACAAACCGTGCATAGAAAGCTTCAAATGTACTACTGGTACGTTCTAGTAATTAATGTTTCAGACACTCACAATTATATATGTTTATTTATTCGTCCTGTATTCTACGACTACGTCACGTTTCACACAATATACGACATATGTAACGTTATGTCTCGTCAGTATTTACATCAAGTCGAAATTTTCACCGCATCTCGTCGTCTAATAACTGTAACTACTGATTAGTTAGTAAAGAAAAAACTGTTAATCGATCAAAACTTATTAGAAATACTGCGCTAATTTTATTGCAGTATTTGTTTTTGCTTGTAGTTATAAAAATATGATACGATCACTCGCTTTATGACTCACTAAATATATACGATAATGATGTTACGACTGCGGCGTAATGTTGATAGTATTAAATGAATATTTAATAATGACGTATGTATAAAAGTTGAATACGGTATTGGTTGAGTAAATTAGTAATCGCGGACGCACAGGGTCGCAGGCTCCCGATGATAAAACTGAAACGTTTATATGTATGTATCTACAATGTAGACTACACCGTGACCGCCATCTATGATCAAAACACAAATACATGAATCACATTGAAGCTTTTATCGAACATCCGCAGTCTACGTGCGAACGTTACGTTTGTTCATTTTATTTAAGTTAAATCACTGATTGGTTTGTCTAAGACAGTGACAATTAAATGCTGCGCTACGGTGGAGACAACGTAGCGAACATATTATTTAACTTTAACAATTTACTACACATTTCTATACATCATACTTTTTTATATTTTGGGTGTAAGGGTAAATAAGTAAGATTTACCCGAGTCACGTAATATTGAATGAACATCACACTAGCTATAACATCGATGGTCAAGTGATGGGAGACGTCACCGACTGTTAGGTTATATTTTAATTATATACGGGAGTGAAGTCCGCAGACGGTGGTGTAGCGAATTTAGTAATTAATATATTAATATGTTATGGTGATGACAACGGTGAGAGGTCGCCAACGTGCCCGCCGTCATTTCGGTAACGGCCGTTTTCAACATTCTATCTATACTGTGTCCTGTAATCAGTTACCTGGCAAGTGTCAGAATGTCACAACGTTGTGCTAATGCTGTGTATAGAGAGATATGGACATATTGACAACGGCCGGAAGTGATCTCAGATAGAATATGTTCGCCGACCGCCCGATACCACGCGGTACGAACATTTTTGTTACAACGACGGTCCTTAGAGTATGTGTCGACAAACAAGTATTTAAACTCAAATAACATACTGTTACTTATAACTCCTCGACTCGACTGCTATATAAAATCGATGAAAATAAAAACCTGACGGGTCGTTTTCATTCATCGTAATTCTTTGTAGAATGTTACGTAGATAATATGCCTCGTGCACTAAACCGATAACTTAGTATTGCAAAATGCGCAGTGCCTCACTATTAGCAAGTTGTGATCAAAGGCAACACGCGGCTTTTAATAAAGAAATAACGTGTTTCTATCGCATACCATAAAACGTCGATCGTATGTTCTGCTAATTTTATATTAATAAATATTGTATGTCTATTATTCTGATAACATAAAGACACTGTTTAAAATATGTAAACTTTTGTGTCGGACGACCTCGTTCATTGTTATTCCACTATATACCTTCCGCAATAGACTTAACGATATATAATCATACATATTACGCCCGTGTTACAAAAGTAACAATATTATTTTAAATCTCATAACTTATGATCCATAAGATTGTATTTACGCGATATATTAAACTGTTAACAAATAACATTTATTAAAATAAATTAACAGTTTATTATTAGAGATTGTTAGTCGATGTAAGTGTATTAAGATCACAGAACGATATAGTTTTCGTGGCAAGAGCTCGGTGTTTCTGTCGATGAATGTATTAATTATATTTCATAGTCTAATACGTATATTGGTGTTCTCTGACTCATTAATTCATATATTCGATTGCTGTGTATCGTAATACACATATTGCGTCGTTATTAAATTACCATAAACATTTGTATTTAAACTGTATCAACATTGTAAAAAGGACCTTTAAGGTCGTAACGCTTAGTTTCGTGGAAGCGCAACTATATCACTTCAATTTGAATACACATGTATATACTAAGTCGTCATTGAAACATGCAGGATGAAATTTTAATGTTTCAGTATTGTTTTGCTTAATTGGGATATGTAATAATTTTAAATAGTTACCAGTAAACTTAAAATTGTTCCGATAAGATCGTCATTGTGTCTCGAAGCGAAACAGAGCCGTGTGTGACCTACCGGAGAAAACATTTGTGTGTTCCCTTTAAAGGACGAGTTATACTTTCTGTTTGAATTTCGGAATACGTCTGGCTTTAAAAGTTCTCAAACAATTGTAAATGTTGGGGTATTTTATAAAAGTAAATAAACACTTCTTATTACATTCTGTTGAAAGTGGTTCATTAATTGTGACTGATAGACTTTCATACTTGTTAAATAGTGATAAATATTTATAAAAATATTAATAAATAATTATAATAATAACTAATATGTATGTCCAATTTTTGGACAAAAAGGCAGAATTGATAGAACATCGGTAGCCGCCTCCCTCTTGTTCACAACTTCACCTTATAGAACTAGGAGAGATAGAAATTACTTTTTTATTTCTCGTGTTCACTCAATGGCATACATTGTATGTGTTTCGTGCATCGTGCTAATAATTCTGAAATATTTTTTGTAGCAGGGTCATATTTTTTACTTTGTCCAAGTTGAAAGGGAATATTGTATGACACGAGTCTCTACTGAAACTAGTTGTACCAGAGTAGAGTGTCCGTCGACATACATATAAACAACACGAGAGCGACAGTGCTAGGTTAGCATAATGATAATATACTCAATCTTTGTTTGTGATATGCCTCTATGTATTTTTATGAAAATATTTATTCTTAGGTAATTATATTTTTGTTTTGTTTCCTCATAAAGTTAATTTGCACGTATATTAATTAGTACAATTATAATAAATTATAGGTGTACTAAAATTTATAATCAATTATATTGTATTTATTTGACAAAAAATCAAATGAATAATATTGCAAATCAGTGTTTTATTTCCTTCGTTATTATTATAAACTTTGTCATGATACATAATAAATATTTATAAAACTTGTGTTGATACTGCAACCATGTAAAATGGCTCTTTATCGAGGCAGAACAAACTGTGAAACAAACTGATCCACACCTCGGTTCAATAAACAGCTACTACTACTAAGTAGTAAGTACAAATTTTCTTCACATCCTAGCTGCACAAAGTTGCTATCGCTTTGTAAATAACTTGAAGTAAGTAATAAGTAATTAATTTAATCAAAATTATTTTCCTTTAATCGGTATCCCACAAAATTGTGGATTAAGTAGAGACAACGCAACGAGGTTCCTAAACTTACATATTACTCAAAAGAAAATAATGGCCATTCCTCCATTGTCACTTTAAAGTAATTTATTTAAAACAAACCAATTATAATAATAAGAAATAATAAAGTCATTTATCTAATAATCTCTGCTTTATCTAATAAGCTCTGTTTTGTTATAATGTTTAACTTATTTTATTCGTTCATCAATTTACATTGAAGCAGCGCGGTTGAAATATGCAGTTGGCCTCCTCGTTCACTGAGGTAATGTAATACCCATGCCCTGCCATTAATAAATAAATAAATAACGCTACACACAGATAGCCCCACACTATGCCCCAAATCAACAGTATATTTCAATACTACACACCCCAATAACATTTTAGTATAATTTTCGCCTTTATCTACACCAATAATACTAAGTGGCCCTTTTTTTGTTTTGAGCAGTATTATAAACCATGGCTCTATTGGTGAAGGAAAACTTTTCTTAGAACCGACATGTATGCACTGATATTGTGTATATCAAAACGCACTTGATCAGCGTGGTAAACTATGCCTATACTCATTCTCTGAGGATACCGACCTCAGCAGTGGGACAGGTAAAGTGTATATGATATCTGTGAAGGTATCAACCGCTCTTACTTTTTGAAATGGAATTGCTGGCAATGTTACTTTTCTTTTATAATAAATTACACACTTTTAAAAACAAGCTCTTATTTAAATATCCTAAAAATATTTTTTCCTTTATAACTTTTACTATCAACTTACAACGTCATTACACAATTTATTAACGAGGTTTAAGTACTCGAATTTACGTAGTTTGAAAATTTAAATCAGTTCAAGTTGCTTAATTCACTTGTTTATCTACACATTTAAATCTCGCGAAAGATCATAATAAATTGCCACGCGGGTCGTCATTTTAAAAAGTACCTTTTAGCTAGGTATTGTTGGTCGGATTAGTGCAACGAAATTTGACTCCCATTCGTATCGATGGCCTTCGATATAGCCTGGCGACTGTTATTTACGATAATAACCTGGACCGATCGCTTAACGTATCCTGCGTAGCACAGAAACGCTCAAGAATTTTTTTCCCACCTAGCGGTCACCCATCCAAGTAGGTACCGACCTCACACGCAGTTGCTGTGTCAATCGCTTAAGATCGACGCGAACCGCCGGGCTTTGAGCCCTTCATTTAATTTATTAAAATAAATGATAAACGAAAATAATACAACAATGTACAACCATAACGATTTTGGTGTAACAGTGTGAAAAATAACAACGCGACGGTAGTTACAATTATGGCAACGTTCATATCAATTTTGTGGCCGGTGTCAGTGACTCACATTGAGTTTCGAAAATTTTTATGCCGCTCGAAGGCGTTCGACGGCTATCGAATGGTAGCCGACTCGGTCCCTGTCTAAGCTGGCCATTTGCTTCCAACATCCGATTAATGAACGGGTTTGCGTTTGCTTGCATCTCTCATCCGTATACAAAGTTACAAACTAAGGTTTATTCGTTGTAATCCGAGTTGTAACCATGCCACGCCATATACGCTTTCCGTAGCAACAGCAAACCGATCGATACGCGCATGCGTTGTGTCGCGCAGGGTATGAGTAGACGCTAAACACCCTCGCCCGTCGAATCCCGGCGCACCTCACCCCACACCTCGCTTCTTATTTATTTGCAAATCAATTCTATTTCGAGTTCGACATCGTTACTACGAGTGTTACTCGTATAGACATTACAATATTTTACCAAAACATTCGTGTGGATACCTGTGGTCTGTCAAACGGTCATTGGATCCTGCATATTCAAAGGCAACATGCAATAATAACAAAATGAATTTAATTTAACTACCTGACCCGACATGTCGCCGTGCTCAATTTTTTTTTAAGTTCGAAAAATGATAACCACCTCTTTAGAAGAATGATCTCTGCAATATTTCTTAGATTCTAAGAAGAAGAGATACGTAAAGGTATTATTTACTTGTGATTACTTGCTTTAGATTTATTACATTACGTTCTTCTTTCTATAACTTTCAGCCACACACCTAAAAAAGGTATAGACAGAGCCATCCGGTCCGAGCAGTACAGTAATATGGAGCTAAATCGGAAAAATTCAGGCAGCTGCTCGATAATCTGCGCGGGAGAACGACAGCGTATTACGTTGTTATGACTTCTTTTTGTGAAAGCAATACTAAAAACTATTTACAAGAACAAATGAATAATAACAATGTTATATGTTGATTTACATTCCCATCCTCATGTAAGGAAAGCTGAATGAGAATTGTACGGTACAACAGACACGACGTTGACTGGCTCCCCTCCACATTTAGTGTTGTTTTTCGCATTTTAATTAAGGTCATATATACAAGACTAAAAGTGCTTATGTGAAATAAAAAACAAATACATAAAAAGGTTACGGGTAGCTAAAATCTTTATGTGATGTGTTAGTACATTACAATAAGGCTAAGAACTAGTAGTATTACATTAAGGCTAAGAAGGTTGTTTTTGAGCCAATTTATTACAATGTTGAACCCATTTTGAGCCAGAGTGTAATACTAAACCGATCATGACTATTCTCGCTCTAATGTATAGAATGGAATGATAGGAGTGATATAGGATAGATAGAAATGATATAAAATAAGTACACGAATAGTTTATATAGAAAAATCGTAGAGCCTAAAAATACATAAAAGTCCGCGATAACATTTTATATGAACTTTTATATTTACGCCACAATAACGACTTTGTATATGTTACAAAGCAATTAAAGTCTATGTGATATTTAACGGGTCCCTAATAATGAAACAATGATATTCCTTATTAAAATTACTAACATTATAGCCCATGTAACGGACATTATTTTTATTTTTTACTTTTAAGTTAATTGGACGCGTAGTATAAGAGATATTAATGATTACAAGTCTATATTCCATGGTTTAGATTTTTAGAAGTTTGTCTATTCCAACTCTGGGTCGGAATCAGTTCAAACATTTTCTGTAAGGCTCATTAGTATAGTCAGTGGTAGACACAATGGGGAAAAGAAGGAAGGGATCAAACTTATCAGCATCATCACGATCAGCATTATTTTATATCGATATTCGGAAGTCGTGGACTTTTATGCCAACATTTTTAAATTACGTGTATAGAGAGTAAAATCAAACATCGACTTTGAAATAAAACACGAATAGACCTAAAGAACTACTTTATTTAAATTGAATACAGAATAATTCTGCGAAATACAAGATTACATATATAAGACTCATGAAATATTTATTTAATAACTATTATCATG
>DWJN01007384.1:0-10024 GCA_018248895.1 Carystus phorcus
ATTAGCGAATAATTTCTGAATAATCATGCTTTCTGCAACCCAATTGACGTTTGACAATAGATTCGACAGTGAATTTCCTAATTTTTTCGTTGATCAGCCTTTCTGAAACCGGCCGATAGCCTGTTACTAGGATTCCTCATGTGGTAGGTTTCATGGACAATATACAAAACAAGGACATACATATATACTAGATCCGGCTTTCGGTCGTAATTCGACTTCAACTTTTGACTATTTGACTTTTGACTCTTAAGCTTTTAACACTGACTTTTTGATTTTAAATGTCTTTTAGACTCTTGAATATCTTACAGTTTACCTCTACAATGTTTATTTTTAGTTTCTGGATATTCATAACCTTGTAGCACACTTAAACTGTGATACATATGTGTGTGTTTCTAATATTTTTTGCGTTGTCGATGGCGGATGGTTTGACAAATATTAACAATATGAAATGAGGTAAACTACAATCAGGTTTGTATATTGACTAATCATCTATTGAGTCATATTGCTTATATCCCAATTGCTTATATATAATTGTGTTTTATAAAGGTCTGCCTATTTTACTAACAAGACACTATTTTACAAGTAACTTACGCTGCCTTTGATATGTCTGCAGTTGTGGTCGATATTGTCCTTCCAGGTCTTGGGCAGCACCATCCTGACCTCCTCCAGGTCGCAGCGTACGTTAACCATTTCTTTGGTGAGTGGGCACAACTTCTTCACTTCTTCTTCCAAATCTGATGACATGCTCTCTCTTTCCACTCTGTCTAGCATATCTAGAATTAAAACGGATTATTAATCCTTAAAAAATAATCGGGTGGGAGTGTAGTCAAGCATTAACATAAAATTTATAAAAAAAAATGATTTATGCAGTCGGCTTTGAGTATTTCAAGTTTAAGTAATAATATCAAAATCTTTTTACAAATCTCGATCTCTCTAATCCGTTTTGCTTTGGTACCATTTATTGCGGTTTCAAGGATTCCTGACAATTTCCTGACAATTCCTGACAATTTATGAAAACATTGAATAATTTTGAATCTGCTCGATTGAACATTTTATTTGATTTAGTATCGATAGACCTTTGAAATCCCCCGTAGAACGTTGATTACGTTTGATTTGTTCTTAAGAAATAGGGTAATAAAATTTGCATGATTTTATTATTTTCGAACGCCCAAAGAGTAAAATCAATACTGATTCTAGAAACTTACTACACTCTATTAAATTCCAATAAGTGGTTTAATGATAATTCAGTTTGGTAAATTTAGCCATTAATTACTGTGACTGAGCTACTTTGTTCATTTGTAAATATTTTTTTTAGACATAGATTGCCAAGAGTATTCCAGTGCTTCTGTGTAGCAAATAGTACTAAATTCTTTGAATAGATTAACATACCCATTGAAGTTTTGAAAACTATCATTATACTATTAGTTTTGTGACAGAAAAACTGTACAATTGATTTATATCGAATCCTTAAATCGAATTTTGAGAGGGACTGGCTGCAAGCAGACATAGACTTAGAAATATATTTTTTCAGAGTAAAGTCAAGAAGTTTGACGATTGGCGAAATTGAATTTTGACTTTTGTATTATAATAAACTGTTAACACATCGACGAAGAGTGTTTGTTGGTGAATTATGGAGATTGCTCAAAATTTTATGGTTAGTGTTCGTGAAAATTTAACAACAGTATTCTTGATGAAGAAAAATAAACTTCTGATATTGTTATGTTATAAGAATTGTTG
Organism: Carystus phorcus; assembly: GCA_018248895.1. Lineage (NCBI taxonomy): Eukaryota > Metazoa > Arthropoda > Insecta > Lepidoptera > Hesperiidae > Carystus > Carystus phorcus. The sequence goes on from DWJN01007384.1 coordinate 1,738, forward strand.
TTTAATAGTGGAAATGTGACGTTTACCGATACTTGGGTTAGCTACTAACGGCTCCACCAATACCCACTGTAGTAGCATGTTAAAGTATGCTCTAGACGTCTTTAGTAATGAAGGAAACCCGTGACCTGTTGGCTATTAAATGGTTGAATCCATGTAATTTTTATATATAACTAGCGACCCGTACCAGCTTCGCACGGGTGCAATGCTGATACTAAATACACTACAGAAAAACTGTGAACGTATTATACAAATAAACCTTCCTCTTCGATCACTCTATCTATTAAAAAAACCGCCTCAAAAACCGTTGCGTAGTATTAAAGATTTAAACATACATAGGGATATAGGGACAGAGAAAGCGACTGTTTTATACTATGTAGTGATAGTTGTTTACTGAGACTTTTCTTCCAGGGCCCTGGGGCCACGGATACAATGATACGTATTAATGAAAATGGCAACGTTGTTGGAACTATTATAGTTAACTGTGAAGGTAAGGCTGTAGAAACAGTCTATCCTTATTACACATATGTGCGACATATTTCGGAGTTCCATGTGTCCAATGCATTGTTCATTGAAGTTTTATAATCCAAATATAACGTTCGTCGATGCGCAAATCGTTCAGCTTTAGGAGGGACTGCTAAACGTACATATACTTTCATTACAAGTACTTTATTGTTTTAGTGGCAAATAATATTTCCTTTTTAATTTTTATTGCATCTGAGAATAATGGGTAAACTTAATAGCCAGAGGAATTCTTTACCAGATAAACTTTTGCCGCCTTATTACAAAATAAGGTCTAAACCACGGTCATCAAGTATAGGCATACTATACTTTAAGCCAAGGTTTATTTTAGTTTAGTTTTATTGTTTAGTCCATGGTCTAATACAAGTTTAAACCGGTACTGTAGCTAGTCCACGTTTTTTTAATACGGCCGTTGGTGTTGAGAAAGTGTGGTAGGCGTAAACAAAATAAAATACACCGTATACTATCGCAAACGACCGCGGGCTTTTTCCTTTTTCTTTCTTAATATTTTCTTTAACAGGATTCCCAGAGACGACAACCCTGGACAGTTTGACTGCAGCGACGTATTCGACTCATATGAGAAACCTCTCGCATTTTGCCAACAATGCTCTTAAAGAAATTGTTAGTACTTAAAAGTAACGTTATACCATCATACTTTCACACTATGATTCCCTGTATCATGACTGCCATAACACACACAGACAAGGAAACACAGCTAGACCGAGAAGACAAGTTTAAACTCAATTCAAAAGTGGAATCGGATGCATTGAATCCATTTGATCCCCTGACATGCTGACGACCATTGCACCAAATAAGTCGTCCCACGTCGTTTATTATTAAATATCAGCAGATGATATGCCAAGTTATTTGCTGGTAGGTAGGCGCCAGTCATATGGAAATGTCACTAGGATGCCTTGATCAGTAAGGTTGCAGAACAATATTAACTGTTAACTGGCATGGCTAATATTAGTACCGAAATTAAAATTACTGCTAAACCACCGTGACATGTCAATGCGTTTTACCATTTATAACGCTACGACTAATAGAAGCTGGGAATTAATAAGAATTGTTACAAAAACGGATAAATGTTCCAAGGTGATAAGAAGATCGTAAGGTTTATTAGTTGTTAGTATAAGACATTTTCCATTTTTAGGATGTCACTGATGATTTGATGGTGCTTCGATTGGTCTCCAAAAAGACGGAAGCGGTGGTCGCGCCAGATCACGAATTCCATTTGATAGTTGTTATGAGGAAATGATTGGACTACACAAAAATTATATGTGACACACGATTCAGACGTTTTATTTATCAATTGCTTTACCATCCTGTGGTCTTTGATAGTGATCGTTCTGAGTGAGGTTCCAGGATTGATTCTTAAGTTGATTATTGGAATAGTCCCAATATGTAACACTGTCATTCAACGGGAATAATTCTCATTTATTAACGTGTGTTGACGGTGGTGCAAGATGGATATTTGACTGGTGAACTTAAATTTCTATTCTCTGACTGGGTGGACTGTGACAGAGGGAATCCTACCCTTGAGTTGCCTTGCTCATTAATGGCCCACTACTGAGCACGGGTCTCTCCTTACAACTGAGGAGGTCTAGAGCATACTCCACGTTTCTTCAGTGCGGATTAGTGGAGGAGCGTGGAGCTTTGAGTATATAACGTTACTTTTAACAAGGACTAACAATTTTTGAGAGAGATCTAAATAATTTTCGAACTCACTTATGTGTGCATGGTGTAAGCGTGGGTATGGACGTGGGCGTGGGCTTGGGCATACTTTAATGTCAAAAATCCCATGATACGAAGTCGCTGATATGTAAGGTACTATTTGTAAGGATCATTAGAATTTGTAGTGACGCGTAAGCATTTATCATAGTACATTAAATTACTACATAATTTGGTAAATATATGTTAATACATTCATGCCAATGTACTCTTAAAAGGCCGGACAACAACGGATAAATTTCGTGTATGGATTTTTGTGAAAGACGGATTTTTCTATTCAACCTGATAATCTTGATTTATTCTCGTAGGTTTTTCAATGCCCCCTTTGGACCGACACTTTGTTACACTGCTATTATTGTTAGAGAAAAACCCGGTAATTTTATAGCAAGGTCGTGTTAGAAACACAATGAGTAAGTGTAAACGTAATTCATCTCGAAGGCTGTTTGTCCGGTGGCTTTAAAATACCTTTAGACGTTTGCTAGAAATAAAACTGAATTTTAGTCGAAATTTTATTATATTTATAGTCAAATCAGTTATTTCATGTTCGTATAAATAATTAGGTCCACTTATGAAGTCTAATATTTTTTCCTAAATACCTAATAGGTTTAACTTGAGAGGTAAAAAAAATCTATTTATTAAATAAATAAATAACGGTACATACTTATAGCCCTACACTATTATTCCCTGTATCGTGGGTCCCATGGACAAAAGAAATACAAGAAAAATCACGCCCGGGACCCTTCGCCGGTCCGGCGTGGTGACCATTGCGCTATTAGCGTCATCAATTGTATTATTATCGTCATTAATATTATTACTGGTATTGTTCTGTGAAGTTTTTGTATTCTAGCTGGGAGCTTCAGAGCCACTTTTTCTTCTCTCTTTTTCCTTTTTTTTCTTCTCCGCTTCAGTAGTGCCGTTGGTGTTGCTGGTATCTATGGGTGATGGTGACCACTTAATATAACTGCTTCGGTGTTCCGTTACTTACGATGTGGGAGTCTTCAAGAGGAGAGTGAATGGGCTTTTACTAAGTTAACGCGTCCACCATCTTGGATTTCCTCACCATTTACCATCACGTGGGGTTGACACCAAGTATTAACTTATATTAAACTAGAGGCCGCCCGCGACTTCGTCCGCGTAACTCCCGATCCCGCGGGATTTCCACCAAGACAGACTTGACTTAACCATACGCGTATGAGTTTTTCCCGCGTAAATTCTGATCCTGCGGGATTTCCGGGATAAAAACTATTCTATGTGTAAATTCAACTTACCTTCTATGTGTGTGCCAAATTTCAAGAAAATCGGTTCGGCAGTTTTTGCGTGAAAGAGTAACAAACAAATAAACAAACTTTCACATTTATAATATTAGTAGGATAGTAGGATTAAAAGAATATATTATTTTATACATTCTATTAGACAAGAAAGTAAAAGGTCGTACCTTCTGGGAAATCAAGTAAGATGGCCACCTGTCGTGAGTTGCCAGCGAACGCAGCGAGGTGCAACGGCGTTCGCCCCAGTCGGTCCAGCCTGTGCCGCTCTGCCCCAAACTTGAGGAGCAGGGCCAGGGAGTCTCCTCCAGAGAGTGCTGCCATATGGCTCGCCGAGACCAGGTCTAGCCGGCATGTTGCGTTGGAGTTAGCTCCAGCTTTTAGAAGCCTGAAATGGCATTTTTTATGTGAATAAAAATCATGAAAATGACCAATGATAAAATAAAAAATAATGTTGATTCACATTACGGCAGTGTTACTCAACGGGAATGATTTTGTCCCAATGTGTAACACTGTTACTCAACGGGAATAATTTTGTCCCAATATGTAACAGTGTTACTCAACGGGAATTTTTCCAATCGGGGTGTTACGCTACGGGAATAACTCGATATATAGATGTCTGCGGAAAACACATGGTCTGCTGATACAGAATTTGAGTCAAGTAATCTCTTTATGTAAAATAAAGACTTGTTATTTTTTAAACTGCAACTGTTTTACTTCGTATGTTATATTAATGCGATTTGTGATCTGTTCGAATAATCCTTATTATTATAAATGTGCATGTTTGTTTGTTACGCTTTCAAGTAAAAACTAATCAACTGATTATCATGAAACTTTGTACATATATTTTGAAAGGTATTAAAAATGACATAGGAAACATTTTATTTGGATACTAGTTCTAAAATAAATATTCTTATAAATATTAACGGATTTGGGATATATTATTCTGCAACATAAAACACATATTTTATTTCGAATAGATTTGCGAATCTAAACCAATCTCGAATCCAATTAGACGCGCAAATTTTTTAATTAAAATCGGTCCAAGCGTTTAGTAGTTCAATGACACGTGAGTTCAGTGAACACGAACACAATAATTATTTTAGTATATAATTATAATCATAATGAGTTTCTCTAAAATATTCAGTAAGAGAGATCTGAATTTGAACTATCTCTGAATATTTAGTAAAAAAATATTGTTATTAGAGTCTTCAAAGCAAGAGGGAACATCTTCTAAGTTAGTGCGCTCCCCATCCAAGGCTGCACCTCTGCTTACCATCAGGCAGGATAGTAGTCAAGCATTCACTTATACAGTGTAAAAAATGACATTTAGATCAACAGCTGCCGTCGTACGTCGTGTACAATTTTACCTCTCAACTTCTTCATCGTCCTGAGTTTCGATAGCTTCCAGTAGCTCAGTGTTGAGTCTCCTCAATCTTCTGTCGCTTCTTCGCCATTTCTTTGGCATAGTTCCATCTATTTCCGGCACCGGCGTGGTGTCTGGAGTGGAAAATGTTGATGGCGTCTCCAGAATCAGCTTATTGAGTTGCTGATGACTGGGAAGCTTTCTAGATCGGAAGGAGAGGAAAGATTATGTTCTGTTGGATTAAACAACTTTATTTAACTTTACTGAAACAGCATGGTGGAATATGCTCTGGACCTCCTCAGTGATAAAGAGAGACCAGTGCTCTGTCAGGTCATTAATGAGTTGATGTCAATTAACTTACGACAGTGTATGAATGTATTCTATATTTTTGTTATGTTATTCCGTGGAGTCATTTGTAGGTCGACTCTTAAGATCAGGTGATCAAGGAATTACACAAAGACAAGGACACACAACCAAACCGATGCAGTAATTCAAACTCATCATTCAAATTGAAGCCTCGCTGGAAATCGATTTCAGGAGCCCTCAAAAGGTTTCTCTTGCGAAGACCGGCACTTATGACGTGGCGGTTACTTATGATGTGGGAGTCTTCAAGAGGAGAGTGAATAGGCTTTTACTACGTTTTTATTTATAATCTAAATAGGGAAATCTTCTTAAAGATACCCGACAGGTGATGTGGGATTTCTGCCCACTAAAACCCCCTCCAACCCTCTGAAGGGACTTACGCGTCAGGGGAGGCTCCGGGATCTCCAAAGAACACGCCGGTGCCTCCCCTGCGTATTACCCAAAGGGGCCCAATCCCCATCCCTTAGGATAAGAGTGGACGACTCCTTGCAGAGCCGCATCGTGTTCGTCCCCGAGCGGGATCAGTTACTAAGTTAATGCGTCTATCATTTAAGATATCTTCACCACTTACCATCACGTGGTGTTGATGTCAAGCATTAACTTATAATAAATTAAAAATAAGACCTTTCATGACAAAATACCTTGGTAGATTTTAATCCTAGAATAAAGTGGAAGTTGTCCAGAAAAGTCTTGTACCGTTTAAAACTTTAATCCCAAAATAAAAAATGCCTCAATCTCATGGTCCAGCATGTATTTGGCTTTGGAATTCACTTACTATTAAATCTCTGTACATAAGCAACAAGTTGGCAGGCGTGTTTGCGAACGGAAATTGACAAGAGTGATTTATTTCGTGGCAGCTGCGCGGTCCGGTTTTGGCTAAAAGCTGGGATGAAATTTATGAGTATTGCGGATAATATCATGTTCATATTGGACTTTATGATTATAACGATGCAGCCTGCAAAAGCCTGTTGAAAAATAATTGCCCCACATGGTACTGTTAACAGGATATAGGACCTAGTCATGGGGCCACGAGAAAAATGGCGATAAAGATGAACGTTTTAAATAAATAACTGCTATATACAACGCACTAGAATTCCCTATGTCGTGAGTGGCATATACGTCCGTCACTTATTATTTGACCATCAGACCATAGATCGTACAGATTATTTGACGATCTATATCGACGCAAAGAGATGCTAACCGTAACTTAGCCATTTTAGTAACATATGGTTGCATCCCTACCTTAGCTCATCTATATTTATTCTTTGCTCAAAAGGTTCCTTGGCAGAGGTCGCTTCTTTAGCGATAAGACCTTATTGTGTAACTTCTGTGTAAACTTCTTTCCGTTAATAACTATTAGCATATATTAGCATATATATATAACTATTATAATATGGTTGTACCTTTTCTTTAGCAGATGTCGCTACTGTAGCGATAAGACCGCCTTATTTTGTAACTGCTTTCTGTTAATAATTATTACGATATTGTATTGTATTGTTTATAGTTGTACCTTGTCATGTTACCCTCAATGTTCAATTGTTGAGGTCTGGGGGGCCTGGCAGGTCTGACATCTCCATTGTAACTGTTCCCTTCTTCTATCAACAGCAAAGGGATAAGATTATCTTCTGCCTCCTCCGGGATCCCACGTTCTATATCTGAAACGAAAGAATTTTGCTGTTTTTAGTGACAATACAGCAGAACGGCAAACCAAACATATGTTACACAGGTTTCCTATCCAAGATAAAGATATTATAGTTATTATGTTTATTTTGCAAGCCGTCTCCAACGGAATATCATTAGTAATTATTATTTAGCGAAATATTTAACTTTTTTGGCTATGCCTTACGATTTGAAGTTTACAAGACAATACAAAGAGATATGATACAATACAGTACGATATCAAACGATACGGCTCGGTTCATGTGACACAAGATAAAATACTTATGATCCGATATAATACTACGATAATTACATATTACTAAGGTTAATTAAGTGCAAGTTCCTAAAACGAAATAAGTAATTTGACTTTGACTTACAATATTATATGGCACGGTACGATGTCGTACGATAAAATAAAGTACAATACTACACTCTATTAATTTGCAAATAGATAAATAAATCTATGCTAACGTGGTCTTAAAGCATATATTGAAGTGTTATATCTCGATTTTGTAAGCAAGACAGGTAAACCCTTGCAGAAGTAAATTTTTTAATGTCGTGTGATTAAAATAAGAGGAGGTAATAGGTCGAAATGACAGCACTGATGAGAGCACCCTAATGGCTGTCATTAGAGGAATGCAACTGTAGCTCACGCGTTGAGCGTTTGGATTGAATGTAATTAGTTGTCTTGGTCTATTTGTGTTCCTCGCCTAATTGAAGTACAGAGCTTCTCCACGTTGTCCCACCGCAATGGATCATGAGTGTTTTCCTAGCCGATAAAATTCGATAAACCATTATTGAAAGAAATCTATACATTAATACGTGAAGCAAAAACTTTGAACCCCTTTTTACGAAATATGCGCGGACGGAGGAGTATGAAATTTGGCCCACTTATAGTTTATATGTAGGAGAGAACGCTAATATTTTTTTGTAACATGCAGTAGAAGCATATGAAATTAATTAAAGTAAACATTACACACACTACCATTCATTTGACACCCATACAAGCGTAATAAAGATATGGCACACTAATTGTTTACGTTTATATTGTCAATGTATTGTGAAGTAACGCTTTGACACATGTATTACGGACGAATTTCGACCGCTGACATGTCTTCAGTTAATATTAAAAGATAAATTAAAAACTGAATTTACTTACCTGTTCTGAGTAATGTGGAAATGCCGCCCTTTCTCCACATAAAGGATATCTTGGATAAATTTCTATGATTTGCAGAATGTTATTTAATACACTATCTGCACTGATAAAAGTGTAATGAGAACTATATAACTTTGTTTTGCCATATAAGTAAATTATTATATTAGAACTATTTTGATAACCATAAAAATGCTTATTGTGGGTTAACCTTAGAAGCTAGACATATGC
>DWJN01007385.1:0-10020 GCA_018248895.1 Carystus phorcus
AGATATATACACCAGTGAGTCCTATTTTAAAAGCCCATCTCGTATATATATTTATCTCTTTCCTACACCGAGCCAATTTGAAGTTACGCTCTCCGCACGGCAGAGAAGTCTATACTTTTCGCATCCGCACTACAAGCGAGACACGGACCAGGGCTTTCCGACCTGGTTCCGCATTGAACGTGTTAATGTATCATAATCATTTGTTTTAATCTCTTGAATGTTTCTTTAAATATTTGTCTTACTATAGCTAACGCTTTTATAGCGATGGATCATTCTAACATTATACCTACTAAACTATAAACATGATAATTTTTCATATTTTTTTTGTCTATTATTAATTTCTAATTCATATTACTTTGTATTATTCCAGTGTCCATTTTAATAATCAACTTCAATCAGACCCACAATAAACACTGTTACAGCTGCTTTTATGCTAATGGAGTGTATAATACACGAGAGTACAATAATGACGACGTCATCATTAAAATTTCACCAAAACACAACGTTAACAAAATACCTCTGCATTGCGAATTTAAATCTACACTTAATGTAAACACGTTAAAAGGAATAACGTGCTCATGACGTAGCATACCTATCGACATAATAACAGCTTTCAAAAGGGATACAATGGCCGCACCTTTCACCTTTCCCGAACCCTCATAATTACCAGTCGGTTGCTCCCATCGCTCGAGCGCCGGAACAAACAGCCCGGGCCGACGTTAAAAATCGCTGTCCTGTCACGACTTATCTGGTTGATCCTTTGAAGGATTGTCGCTCCGAGCAAGGCAACGGAGACTGCGACTAAACTACAGGTTACAGCGGATTCATATTTTGAAAATTTTATTCACGCTACATAAAAGGTGATATTTTATTATGATATATGTATATTTGACGACACGCGTGGCGTTATGTTTACCACGCCGGACCGCCGTTCGAAGGATCCTCGCTTTGATTCTCAGCGAGGCAGAAATTTGTATGATGATTTCTGTTCTCGGTCTGGCTGTTTGTGTGTAATTGTGTTTCTGTGTTGTCCATGGCACCCACGACATGGAGTATCCTAGTGTGGGGCTATGAGTGTGGCGTTATTTATTATTATTTCGTGATTATTTGAAAAATATTTTGGTTATTTCAACTACTGTAATAAACAGCTTTGTTGGCATTCGATATGTTAAAATTTTCTGGATGTATAGAGACAACTTATTTTATTACTAAAATACAACGATATTCATAATTTTTTATTCACGTTTAGAATACATCTTTATTGTGATAGATGTATTTTTATACGTTGATTTAATTCAGAAAATACGACGCAAAAAGCAATATGTTAAAAGTAGCGTAATCCGTTAAAAAGTATTTTTTAAGCTACTGTCTTAGCTAGAGCTGTCATGACAGATTGTACTTTATACTAAAACAAAAGGAACTGTTTGTACCTAGTAATAATTAATATTATTGTGTAAACCGTGAAATATTCTACTTTAATTTTTACGTTGATTAAAATAAAAATGTCCTTTTAAAGTCAATTAGATCATTAAAACTTCATATACTTCACCTACCTACCCGCTACCCGCGGTAAGCTTATGTCTCGCACCGCATCAGGAATGCTACAAGTAAACCTCGGAGTGATATTCGACATTCATTTTCCTCTCGCCCGCATGTACCTCAGGTAACGGGGAAGCGTTGCATTACCTCCCGAAGCTTCTCATTTTTATTCTGGAATATTCTTTGCATTTAGATGATAAAGGGGAAACGATTTTATTTTTTTCTTCCCAGCTACCTATCTACCTTACACAGTCTTGTTCGAAGATTTAACAATACTCGTGTTCTTTATAAAAACTAGTCACTTTACATCTAGTCTCATTAAACCTCTATTTTCTCTTCGGGATTCTACGGGTTTTCAATATTCTATCAGATCCTTAAGCCTTGTCCAGTTGTCAAAAAGTCACTATGTAACGGTGTTATTGCTTTGACTTATGGAGAGATGATGGATTGCAGGATTAATAAAAACGATTGTTAATACCCTCAAAAATAGATAGGTATATCTTAATTGACTGTGAACCGATTGAAATAAAATAAACACTACAACTAAACTACAGTGCAATACATCAATGAAAACCGCTTTCAAACGGTTAAGCGGTTTCATAATACTTTTATTCATCGATATTTTTAAAGAATATACAATTTTACCGGTTTCATCATAAAAAATCCATTAGGTACAAGCTAGTCAGATTAACTGCCTGACAGCAGCCATTAATAATATAGGATTTTGTTAACGTTTTATATCAATGAAACAACAATAAATCGTGATGCGCTCGCTCACGGAGTTTTATTTGGCCCCGGAAGTAATCTATCTGCTGCCAGCGAAAGGGTTTTTACATCAAACGATACGACATTCTCACCATAGCAGCCGTTAAGAAATGGAGGACTTCAAGCGATATAAAAACTTTTGATGCTTGGGTTGGCTTCCCTTCCATCCGTCTGTACTGGTTGTGTATGCTCCAGGCCTTCTCTATGAGCGATAAGATAAGACCCGCGCTCTTTAGTGGGTCATTAATGAGTTGAAGCCAATGTTTATAACATATATTGATATAAACAAGAATGAGTTAAACAAGTTTTCACCTTTCTTTTTATGTGAATCTACGGATTTTACTGCTACTGCGTCCTTTTTTGCTAATAACATTTGTACGTTAGAATTATTTTGGTACATATTTGTATTTCTAATATTTTCTTCATTTATTTTGATAACTTTCTGTTTTACTATCTCTGTTCACTGTTTCAACAGGCCTCTTTTATATTAAAGTAGTACATGACATCAACACGATGTCTACAGAAATCAATTCCTATCTTTATCGTATCGTATACTATAAAACTACTCCGATGGTCGGGTTCGGGTCGATCAAATTGGTTGGAACTGAACAAGTTCGGAACGGGAAGATTAGGTAAAATTCAAATAAAACGGTGCGATAGCAGAATGATTAGCAGAAAAAGCGAATGAATAAATTTATATGGCTGACAAACAAGTAGACAAGTCATCTGATGGTAACTGATCACTATTCATAGACATCAAAAGCATCACCTATGCGTTATAGGCCAAGGAAGACAAGAAAAGGTAGATTGAAAATACAAACATTCGAGCCAAAGTTTTGTTGTTTTTGAAAACAGTGGAGGTACTCGACACTTTGCCAGCGTTGTGGATGGTCTTAATTCCCAAATTATTAGCAGAGTTGGTTCAGTTAGTAAACCTCCAACACTAAGGTAAAACAAAAACACATGATCCAGTTTTAATAGTTTACCCTGAATTGAAATGCAAATGAATTTTATGTAGGAAACTGCTGCGAGGAATTTTGTGGTATTTTTGCTTGCAGTATGCCCAGCTTGATAATTAAATATTTAATGAAACGTGAAACGATTAATTCAACCATTACTATCTGGGTTTGTTATTCGATCAACGAATAAATTCAGAGAAATGATATTATCAGCGTAAAAGGTGCTTCGAATGCCGACAACAATTATTTATTCATTAAAATAACCTTTTCGGATAATATGTGGTAAGAATTTAAATTTAAAATGATATATAAATATTTTATTTTTATCATTGTGATATGCTTACGCTCTGTTTGTTATTGTGCTGAGAATAAACTTACGGCTTTTGTGAAGATAAATTAAATGTCCGGATATTCATAACTCTATGTTGCGATTTTGTTAGACGCCAACGATTAATTACAAATACCGCTGACATAAAAACAAATTCATTCACCATTCATAAATTCAATTCATCTGCCAAGTAAATATATAAGGAAGGGAATCTTGTGTCCTTTCCTATGCCCAGCAGGCATGCAACTAGCAATTGGACTACATGATTTATTGCTTAAGGGAAAGAATAAAGGTACCATCCGGTAGTAAATGTCTGTCGCCCACAAAAATTAGTAACACCAAAAGCATCATTGATACGATGCCAACCAATGCGCTAGAAAAAATTGCCTCTAAAACCTCGCCTAGAACACGAGTCATTTAGCAGCTGATACAAGCAAGAGGATACCACTTATTACCACTTATTAGGCTTCATGGAAAGATAAAACCAATAACAATGTTTTTGACTTAAAGTCTTAGTAAAAAACCGTCAACATAAGTTTAGTTGTGATATTAATTTCTTGTTCGATTCCTTCCTACTAAATGAATAATGAAAACATCAATATTTCATTTAAACATTACACATATAAATCGTAGTTTCTCAAATAAATTCTATAAGCACGTACCATATGAAAGTAGTATTGCTTCCTGCCTCAAAACTTGGACCGTTTTCCATCGACCTAATGGGATTTTTATTCCAATTCACAAACTTGTGAACTTATATGTGGGATACAGTGCAGTCTTTTGAATTTATTATACTTTATAGTTGGCAACCGGTCCCAATTCAGGTTATATTTAAGTTTTAGCGAGTGATACACGTTTTTGTTTTATTTTAAGAAATATTGTTGTAACTATAATTGTTGCAGGTTACATTACCTAGGAAACAATAGCTAGATATAACAATATTGGAGAATATTTAAAGCTAAGTTGAAGAGTTACAAATGGCAAAAAGAAGCATTCAAGTCAAGATGAGAAAGTCAGGAGATCTCCTGCAGTTCTAAGAACCGTTCCGAGCCAATAATTGTTAAAATTTATGCTAATTGCTTTTGAAGGTAAAATGATCTATTAAATGAGCAAAAAGGCCTCTGAGTATAAAGTAATTACATTGTCACAATTACTAGTTTCGTTAGCTACCAAACCAAACAATGGAATTAAAAAATGCAGAAGGTCTTTGAATAAGTCCAAAACTAGTAGAAGGAATTCAACAAACCATTAATGTGAGTAAAGCTATATCAGCTAAAATATCGCAACTGAATTGTACAAAAAAATAAACACTTGTGAAACAGCAGAAGAATTTCAAATCCCGAACATAAAATCTAACTGCCTCAAAGGCTGACGCTAAATCTGCAGTATACGCTCAAGAGGATAAAAAAAATCATCATGCAAAGCTTTGTCATCTAAATGCAAACAATATTTGTGAAGGAAATAGAAAGCTTCTAGAGATACGAGATGTGTGAGATGGTAATGAACAGTAAGATAACAAAATCATATCGGATACAATCGGATGGCTTTGACAATTTTTTTCTTTTACAATCTTTATACCTATAAAGATGTATTGCGTCGAAATGTAGGCCTTTAAAGTTATAAAATTTAAGTACAGATCTTTAATGAACTTGTAGGCAAAGTTTTACGGAAGTACTGTGAAGGCAAGTTCGGGCCAAAAGAACTTTACCTTTTAATTAAATTTCTTTAAAATACAAATAAGTATATATTTGAAATTAGTATCTACGATTTTTGTAATTTATATCGATGACCTATGACCCAGTTAATTGAAAAAACAATTAAATGAAAAAATGCTGTATTATTCATTATAATGCAAACATAAACTCTTCGCTGTACCCTCGGCGCACACGGTGCGAGAACGAACTCGCCTATTCCTTGCGTTCTTGCCAAACTTAACGCTCTTCTGGATACATACCCTGAGTGTGATTTGTTTGCTGATGAATGGCCGGAAATATTGTCAGTATGCATGAGATTCTGCGAGCGAGAAGCAAAATTGTGGTGTCTATAATTAATGTAATTGATGAAACCGTTTTAATTATATTATGTAACTCCTCTGATGCTTGAAGCCTGTGTTAGTAAAATACCCTCTTCTCTCTTTCCTCCTAAACGATCAGAAATTTGAATAATGAATCAATTACATAATATCTATTAACCTATCTATGCATTCAAAACGATATATATATTACATAATAAAATATATTTCTATTGTCGACCCTACACCAATAGACGTACACTATGACATCAAATTCTATAGCTATCTGAAAGTAATAAGCTTAAGGAATACAGGCCAAGGACGTACCAAAGTAAAACGATAGAGGGTCGTCATGTGAGTAGATGCTCTTTGCAGAATCAATGGCTAAGAAACGATCTCTACATGGAAACTATGGTATGACGTATCACGGGTCGTGAGCCTAAATAGACCGAGGGGCTAAATAGTGATAGAGGCTGAATGAGATCAACAGAGGTCCAAAAGTATCCATACAGTAAAGCTGTAACTGATGAAAAAACTATAAGTCGAGTATTTAGTAACGCAATAGAGGATTACCTATAATTTTGAGATTCTTTGCCTGTTTACCGGTATTGTTTGTTGAGTCTTTGTTACGAATGTCAGAATTGGCTTAACCGATTTGACAATTTTTTTTTATTAAATTATTGTACTAAAGTCGGGGTAATATTATATTGTTTTTTTTGAGTTTACAAAAATATGTATCTCAATATAAAAATCCCCTCTATGAACTTTTATAGTACAATAATGCATAAGTTTCGTTAAGCAAAAAACGTGCTTTCAATAGTATCTTACACGACTGAAATTAATGACTACCAACCATTTGGTTTAATTAATACTTTAACTTGCAAACTATATTAATGTTGCTTATAAATATTTAAATGGTTGAGTTTTTTACATATTCTTTGGACTGCGGAGTTTCGAAATAACTGCAATTACCTTGCCCAACTCACGATTTACGATTCTCCTATTAATAAAATTAAATTTTTTTTATTTTTGAACTTGCCTAAAACACCATTCCAAAATTCGTCACCAGCTCTTGTAATAATGTATCTTTAACTTTGGAGCGCAATGGAATAAATAATTTCCTTATTTTTGTTTGTGATGCCAACTCTACCCCTTGCGGCGTAGACAATCCTTATGTTGGAGTGATTTTAAGCAATATTTATTATATATATTTATATTGTGTAATCGCTGTAACGTTCCATCTATCATCGTTTGCCACACGAACAACTCCAGTGCTCATCGCTTTATTCGCAAGTTGCGAGTCACCACGTGATGGATGGCGGTAATGAGATTCAATGTGTTTCGTTGTGAATCCAGACGAAGTCCTCAAATATATAAGGAATATAATTTCACTAACAGCGCATTATCACATCACTACCTCGCTACCATGTACGGCGAGGGAAACAGTTGAGAAATTTCCTGTTCTAACATACAGATTTGATTATGATTCTATCTCTTTCCTGTCTGATTACGCTCTCGGAAGCTGTACACCTCCGCGCTCTACAAGTAATGGCTCGTAAGGAAAATCGTTAAGCGATTTCGCATTATTTCTGCGGCTGATGTATGATGTCTCAGTTGAAGTATTAGTTCAGTCTTCGTGTAATTCTGAATTGATTATCCTGATGGTATCACCTTTATATGATTGGCACTGTCTGGACTTCCTGATTCTGCCGTCGGCTTCTGAAGTATATATTTCATAAATAACTTCAACAATCCCATGTATGTTGTTTAGCATTGCATGAGATTCTAAACTTAGTTCATCGTAGATTGTGCGCAATTGAAATATTAATACGAGTATGTACTCACGATGTGTATTTTTTAACGTCGATATGCGACGGGGTCGAAATATTTGAGTACAAAATATAAAATATTGTGAGTACGTATCATTGTAAAATGGAGATTTTCTATGGAAAGTACTTTTTGATATTCCATTGATTACATACATATATTTTTAATATTCATTTTCATTGTCCAACCGACCAAAAGTAAGCACTCATCGCACATGAACAATTTTATTGTAACACTAAAAACAACGCCAACCAATCCAGTAACGTGAAATCCACTTGTCAGTTTTACGTTTAAAAAAATATTCTTTACTCTGGTATTAGATGCGTATGAATAAATTGAAAACTATTGAGGTAAGATGACCATCCCTTAGCTTACTGATCTGCCTGTGACGTTTGTTTTCAGGTTTTATTGCCTGCCAAAGTAAATATTTACGCAACAGATACAACAAGGTAAACCAGTATTTTTTAAAACCCATATATTATACTAATATATCATTTTTACCAGTATATTGACCCGTGTTGCGTATAAGGAAATGATCATCATGTCCTATCAGCATTTGAAGGATCGTAAGATTGATTACAAGCGAGGCAAATATTTGAATGATGAATTTAAAATTCTGTTTTTAGTCTACGTATGTGTGCTTGTCTTTATGTCACGTCTCCCCGGTCATGGGTGGTCAGGTGGTCAGGATTCCTCCTACTACGGGAATCAGTGCGTAAACCTATATTTATAATGCCACAAAAATTTAAACGAATATGAACCATGTTACCATGTACCATGGTACCAAATTTTTTTTCTGAGAGATTTCTGAACATAATTGCAAAAGACGACAGCTCTATCTCCTACGATTTCAGAATCCGAAAAAGACAAATAAACAATTTTGATTCTAATAAATATAGAAAATAAGAGTGTACGCTTCACTCCGATACCTAACACAGTCACAGTAACTGAGCTACTACGGTGGAAACCTGAAATTGGTTTCCGGCGCGTGCCACTTTCAATAGACCGCCATGCCGTTGTTTCGCTCGTAAGTACATTTGAAACAAATGCGACACAATATTCCGGTTAGGTTTAGTTTCCGCATGAATACCTACGCTCTGTCGAAAACTGGATTCACTATTATTTTCCGAACAAAATCAAATCTGAATACAAATTTAATGAGAATTGCAAAGTCACTATTGTTCTATTTTATATTGGGCTTGAATGCTGTCGTGAGGACTAAGGTGGGGTAATTATAAACAAACGACCCCATTTAACAGTGAAGTTTGGGGCAACTGAAAAACATTTCATTTGTGCGTAGAAGGGGCTTTTTCTATTAAAAGTTAAGCCAATCTATTTTGCTTGTGATGTAATCTGCTTAGCAACGGGGATCACAGGATTTTTAGGTAAAACGAAAAAAAAACAATTATACAATATTATCCTATTGAAAAGATAAGTCGCCATTTTGTAAAGTCCAAAAAAATTTATTAAAAATGGCGATATTTAGATTATCATGCATTGTCATGATGACCAAATGTGTGGACTGTACTTCAGCTTAAACAGACACTGGTAAGGGGATCAAATGTAACTTATAATATTTGATTACAGACAAACGCCGGATTGTAAGTAAATAAAATCGTAAATAGTGTACAGGAAGTAAATGTAAAATTCGGATTTGGAATTTCATTGCATTCATTAATAATTACTAAGGCACTAAAATATTACAGCGACTGTCGTCAAATATTACTAATATTAAAATACGTTTCCAAAACAATTTTAGGTAACTTTACAATATAGTTCAAACTGAATAAAGCGAACAGATCAAAACCACAGGCATGACTAAGTTCTTAATAACGCTACTACGTGGCTTGCGGAATATATCTATATTATGTTGATAAATACTCGCTAAAGTCTTCATACTTCATCCCTCATTACTATTTATCCTAATTAAGTTTTGTTTATAACATACGAGCATTATTATTTAGTTTGCTTTCAACCCATTAATGGCTCACTATAGGCCATCGGTATCTTCTTATCACTTAGGTCTAGAGCATACTCCACCACGCTGCTCCAGTGTGGATTGGGTTAGTGGCCAACCCAAAGTGTCGGAAGTTTTTATGCCGTCCGGAGGCCTTGCACGGCTTGACCATTGCAGGATCGCCAGCCTAACGTGCCCTCCAAAGCACAAAAAAACTCAAGAAATGTTTGTTACTGGATGGGTGACCGCTATTCATCCAAGTACCGACCGCCCGCAGTTGCTTAAATCGGTTCGCTTAGAATCGACGCGAGCTGCCTGACTATGAGCTTTTTTTAAGTATTTTTACTCATATTGCTTAGAAATAAAAAATACTGTTCTCAGAATAAAAGCCATGTAAAATATTCAAATGCGTCCTTACCAGACATACCGTTTAATGTCATAAAACCTGCATATGACAGAAGTGGACAAAGAAATTATTATACCTTTATAAAATTAAATATTATTTGGAATCCGGCCGCCCTTCGCTGTGGTTTAATCTAATATTTAATTTAATAATAAAGATAGTTTAGATAAGAAGGAGAGAAGTATGAAAGTAAGAAACGATAGCACAAACAATATACGTAAGGCAAGGTTA
>DWJN01007386.1:0-10020 GCA_018248895.1 Carystus phorcus
GCAAACGTTGTTTTGCCATATAAATTATGATTTCTTACACCTTGTGTCCGAAAACACCAAATTTATTCTTAGGGGACCATTTTGTCCACAATAAAATATAGCCTATGTTACTCGTGGATTTCGAATGGTGAAAGAATTTTTGAAATCGGTCCAGTAGTTATGCAGTAGCCTATTCATGACAACCAAACATACAAAGCTTTCCTCTTTATAATTATTAGTGTAGACAATTATTAAAAAAAAGTTTTGTTCTTTGTAATAAAAACTACCAACATTAAACTGTTTAAAAATGATGTTCAAAACAAATTGATTTCAAAAATTTAAAGATTCAAGAGTCATAAAATAATTACTTATTTATAGTGACTTACGATAAACGTGTGGCACGTATTAGAATTTTTGGTGCAAAAGTTATTTATGCTTTGCAACGTCGTTAGGGTTGAATATTTAAAAATAAAAATCCATTCTCATCTAGCGATTACGTCGTGCAGGAAACGTAACTTTCCGAGTGAGGAAACTTCGAGTTCCGGAGATAAGGTACTGAGGCAAATAGTACTTCTCTTTATAGAAGACTAAGTAATTGTTACTCAGTCTGTTCGCTGAGGCTATGTGAAACTTTAATATTACCCATTTTTCACTATATATTTTTTATTTTAGAATTAAAAATAATAACAAATAATAAAATATAATATGTACATCGTGTGTACGAACGAGTTTTTTCTTTGTTAAATTCAACTGTAGATGGAAAATAATAATTTAACGCCGCTTCGTGTGAATATTATTAATTTAGGAACAGTTGTATTGGTTGGATGTCTTGTAGCAAGTATTTTGAGGAAAGTTAATAAAATTAAGTTCTTTCAGCAAAGCACCTATACCTATCGCTTAAAATATATCAGAGTATAGTATGAGGGCCTGCTACATCTCACTTTGATCGTAGTATGATATGTCTATATAGAATTTAATATTATGCTCTTAGATAGACCGTAGAACTATAAATAAAGGTACCAAGTCATTAGAGAAATACTCACGTTCTAACAAAATATAATAAGATACAAAACTGAAAACTGAATTTGAATGCCGGCACAATCGCTATACGCAGCTTTATGCTCGGCAAAACAAATTAAATTTATTTTGAAATCCATTGGGCTGACAAATTAAATTTTCCTTGCATTAAAAAATCATTACGCAAATGTTTGTTTGGCAGGCAGAGAATTGATTGAAAATGTGACGTAATGTAAGTTTCAGTTTTATAATTAAAAATTAATTGTCAATACAGTATGGTTTTAAAATTCTGTTGATTACTTATATAACTTACATGAAAAAGACACGCATGTAAATATAAATTAAAACTAATTAGGTATGAATACCATATAAGCCCCATAAGTACAAGCTGACTTATTGCCATTTTTTTATAGTTTGTTAGTTACTATTAGTTAAAAGCCCATATAAGGAACGCTATCATTAAAATTGGATGTAGCCTAGGTAATTTTTCTTACTTTCATATACCATATTTCGTAATTAGATTATACTCAATATCTCGTATCGCTCAATAATCTCGGTAGCTTCCTCATAGCTAAGAAAAGCTGTAGCACGCAAATACCATAATAATGGTTTATAGTATAAAAGATGGTCACAGCAAATAAACCAAAACGCGTTTAAATATTCTTATCCGTTCTATTCAGGAGTTGTATTTTGAGCCTCAACATAAATCGTCAGATCTCTACGTAAAAACCGATCGTTTTTAAACATCAAATATCTGCAAATATTTGCAAAAATTTTTCTTCACCGGACTTCTCATATTTGCACCATTTGTCTCTAGAACCTATGTATGTGGAGAAATTTGTTCTGTGAGAAATTATTAAAAACGGTTTTTATAAACTATTGTTCATACAAGTAAATAACTACGTGAGCTGTAAGGCTTTATGAACAAAAAATAAACGATAACGTAGAATCTTCTCCATTTTCGTGTCAGTTAAAAATAGATTTCGAGGTTCCGAGGCTCTGGCGAGACGCGTGGAATATTCAGTGATTGAAAACATTCGTTAAACTATGTCAATATTTGGTGCAAAACAGCAAATCATGCACTGTATCAGAATAACAAAGCCCAGACTCGTCTATCATTTTCAGCGTTGTAATTTGCTAGGCTATTTTTATTTGCAAAAAATTATTTAATTTTCCTATCAAAAAATGTAATTATCTCATTATGGTTATTCATTTTGCAGTTGTAGCAAAAATTATATCGATAAATGATTATGACTTGATTATTATTTTTTTAATGATGATTTAAATATGAGACCGTTGTGTCATTTTTTTCATTGCTTCGTACCAAACGCATTTTCCTGCAGCCCAACATTTTTATCAATTAATCCGTTCTTATAATTATAACTCAGTCCAATAAATTACTAATAGACATATAACAAAATTTAGGTTTTCATGTTGAGTTTACAATTGACATCCTCATATGCGATACCAACATATTAAACTACTCGAATGTGGCTCATTAATATTTTTTCTTGTGTAGAGGCACCAGTAGGCACGTTGAACACGGAGATAAGTGTAGGCAATTGTATTTCAATATCGAACAAAGTTATACGTATAAAATGGCATGGTACCTTTTTAAAACTTATTTACTTAATTTCTGCGAACGAAGAGTAATAGAGCCTTAATAAAACGATAACTTTGGCCTTAGTTCTTATTTTCCCAACGCTCATTTCTCTTTCATAACGAGGATTGGAAAATTATTAAAAATTATTTTCTATATTGCAAGATCTGCAATTGATAGTAATTAACTCTGAATAGTTTTCAAATACTAGTTTACAGAACTTATAATTAAAAGGTTTTTTTTAACGTAGTGAATCTATGTACAATACAGACATCAGTCAAGCCTGAATTGGAGTTGAATTACCATAACAATTAGAAGTGATTTCAGAAGTGTGTGTTTATCGATACCAATTTTTGGATTAAGGTCAGGATTTTGATTATTTTAAAGTCACGTATATAAACTTTGGGTTCAAACCATTAAAGGCCACTACAGGACACGGCTCTCTGACCATCATAGAAAAGGCCTAAAGCGTACTCCATCACACTACTCCAGGGCGAATTTCTGAAGGGATTGGTGGTCGACCTAAATGTCAGAAGTGAGTATGTCATCCAAAGGACTCCGACAAAGCTTAACGACTTCTATCTACGATAACCGGGACCAACAGTTTAACATTCCCTCCGAAACACCGAACCGCTCAAGATATTTTGCTATTAGCGGTGATCCATCCACGTACAAACTAATGTTGCTTAACTCGACTGAGTTAAGTGATCGACCCATTACTTAAAGCTATAAGCACTTCAATGAAAACTTTAGATGAGATGAATGAAAATTAAATTCCTGTATAAAGCAAATTAGTTCCACAGACAACGGAGGAGTGATAAGTTTAAATACGTTTTCTTGAACGTATTTTTATGTGTGAATATTATTGGAAACATGAAACAGATGAAGGGGATAAATAAGATTTTTTTATTTCATGTACGTTTTATAGATACACCAACCACATAAAACTTAAAACCACCCAATTTACATTATTTTATATTGCAATAGGATTTTTATATCAATAAGCAATATGAAAAAGTGTAATTTTTTTGCCGTTTTTTCTATATTTACAGATATCTACATGCTTCATTCATTAGTATCTTCAGTTAGTTTCATCAAATGTATCCTTTAGAAGTCTCCCTCCCGTAGTGATTCGTTTATTAACTGTAGGTACATGTTTTTCATTACGTATATATTCATATATTTTATAAATATATATGTATATAAATATACGTACTTGTAAGATGCCTACTCACTCTTGTCTTGAAGACACCTACATTATAATCCAAAGGGAATACTGAGGCGGGCAATTTATTACTTAATTCCTTTAATCAGTAATCTTACAGAAAATTTGTATACAGATCCCACAATCATATAACGTATACAATACGTATTTACATCTATATAATATGTATATTAAACATACAATTTTTGTATGGAAGAAATACTTATACACAGTTTAGTATTATTCGTAGCGCGTGCGTACGCCGCAAATACCTGATTTACCTATAAACGTTCAAGAAACGTGTGAACGCGCAGCTCGTACATAAAAAATATAAGAATATGAAATGTGTACTGAAATATATCGATAACACGCGCGCCTGTATAACAACGCTCGTTGTACACAAAATATTTTTTTTGTTTACTAATTTTTTTTTATCGGCCCCGCGGCTGTCCTCGGTTGTATTGTACTTCTATTTTCTATTTCACATATAGATAGCAGAGTTTTATGTGATACGTTTTTTTATTAATATTCTTAAGTTGTAAGTTTTAAATAAATCAAATTTGCTCTTATGTAAAAAATTCAAAGTAAACTTTCTTCCATTTCGGTTATAATTATGGTTTAAGAGAAGTTCAGTGTCCCGAGAATAAAAATGTATATAAAGATGAACCAATTAAAATTAACAATTTAGTAACAAATTTGTCAAAAGTATTAACTTATTGACGTAATGATGATAATTGATGATGACAATTCCGGTAATGTGCCAAAAAAACAGAATGATTGGTGCATCACGCCTCTACGTTCCACACGCTCCCGTTATTGCGTGTATAGGGACAATAGGTGGCGCCAGTATTCACTGGGCAGCAATCCTGAGATCAGTGGCTTGGCCAGTCCAGGCGGATGTCTACTGCTATGCATCTATCTCACTATTACACATCAAAACAATTTAGCCGCTTATATGCCTTCCAGAAGTTTGCAACAATCCTAGTAGTAGCTGAGGGTAGAATACAATGATATTTATGGTTTTGTCACTTAACTGTTACAGTAGAAAGTCAAATATAACGTATAAAACTTGAAAAAATTGATGACGTATTTGGACTTGCTATTGCTAACGGACGCGTGGAGTTTTATGGTCCAACGCTTCGAACGAAACGACGACAAATAGTTGAAAACGGTAGTTCAAATACACAGACAGGTAAGCATCTGATAAAAACAAAAAGATGTATTACGGTCTTTTTGCAGTCACATTATCTAAAATGTACCTATTGAATTATTGTAGAAAAACTAAGATTTTCACCGTGCAAGCGTTTGAATATAAGTTTTGTAATATATTATTATGCCACTTTAAACCGGAGCGGACTTGACCAATAAAATTGCAGAAAATCTGGAGTTTTCAAGTCGCTACTCTCGTCGCCGCGATGTGTGCAATTCTGTTGAACAGATAAACTCCACTTGGAAGCGAACTCCGCTAAAAATGATTTATCCATTTAATATGTTAGCGTACGAAAAATATAATGTATTTTCACATTGTATACTCAATGTAACGTAAACGGTTCCGTAGCTAATAACTAGAAAATATACATATACAGAGATGGTGACATATAAAAACGACCTTATAGTCCGGTTGGTCTAGAAGTATCCCGTAAAGCGAGAATATCGATTCAAAGTCAGACCGAGATAAGCATTTATGTGAAAAAATTTGTTATCAGTTATAACGTCTATTTATTTGTATGCGTCATAATACAGGAAACCAGTTAACTAAGTATTAAGGAAATTCCCGTGCCTACTATGCCTAAGGTTAACATACTCAATTTTGTCGACTAATTACCTTACACCGCCATCTGTTAGAATCTTATGGAACTAATATAATATTGCGACTAAAAATTGAGATGTAAGCTATCCTATCTTTCAAGTTGGATCAAACTGCACACGGTTTGCATAATTTGATTAAAATCGGTTAAGTAGTGTAGGAGTCCATCGCAGACAAACACCGCGACACGTACTTTATATATATTAAGATATTGAGATAGTACTAGTCGGTGTCAAAGGAATACAGTACTTTTTTTTTACTATTTTATACATAAACAGAATATAGCTTGAAGAGACCTTCACAGCGTCTGGTGCATTTCCACTGCATTTGAACAGTTAATCAATCAGCTTTATATTCAAGGCTTTTACGTCAATTTTACGCCGCATACGCGCCTGAAGGACTGCTGTAATATTTATATTTAAATTGCATTTGATTAAAAACTAGTAGGCCAGACGAACTTCGTTTCACCTTACAATCAATAAATGATAAACTTAACGTAACGTAACCGTGATATTTTTTTATTGACGTATATGATATTTTAATTCTTATCTTTCTATTCTCAACGAAGACAAGTCTAAAAACAAAAAAAAATCATGAAAGTTGGTCCAGTCGTTCTTAGATTACAAATAGTGTAAATAACACGATTCTGTTTTATATATATAGATTTCATAGATTGAAATAAATAGTAAAAGCTAAAAATAAAAATCACATATTTTTTGTTCAAATATTGAATACAATAGGTATGACAAATATGAACGTGAGTTAAAAATAAATAAGAGCAAATGGTTGGAATTCGATTCATTCTGTTTGTCGTTTACAAAATACATAATAACGCTACACATTCATAACCCCGCACTAGGTCTGAGTCTCCACGTTCATACATACATAGTTCCTATGTTCTCTACACAGGAACACAGAAACTATGTATGTTACTACTACATTCTCAACACATTCATACATAGCTCCCATGTAACAGGTAACGAGGGCATCACACTGATCGAGAACAGAAATTTTAATTAATTATTCAAATTTTAGCCTCGCTGGGAATCGAAACCAGGACCCTTCGACTGGCGTTCCAGTATGGTAACCATTACACAATATAACCATTGTACAAAAAAGTTAATTAAATAAACATTCATATATACGTTCGTTAATCCGTCATTGACGATTTGATATTAATAAAGACACATTTTGGCTTAATCGTGACGATTTATCATTACCGATTTGAATTTTAATGACGCAATCGTTATTTTTATCGATTCATAAGCTATATTCATTCTATATTTCTATATCATTACTATATTCACAAGAATGTGTGTTCCTAAAAAAATAAAAACATTTTAAATCTCGATACGGAATGTAACAATTCATTCAACTGGTTATAAAACCTTACCCGTTGATATTTCAAGAGTTACTGTTAGTCTGAACTAAAACTGCTATTTTATTTATGAAATTAAAAAATATTTATGTACATCTGTTATTTTAGTATTTTACAGTGTATCTGTCTTTATATAACTCACTTACTGGTTGGACCGATTTTGATGAAACTTTTGTTTGTGAATTTAGATCTTTTAGAGGGGAACAATTTTGTTATACATGATTTTTGAATAACTGTCACAGTTTACTCAGCGTACGAATGGAAATGGTTATCCATCCAGGTATCGACAGCTACGCATATTAAAAAATCGAATTGAAAAGAGTCAGCATATATTGTTCCTATATGAGTACACAATCGTTTTGATTCTGTTGTAGTAATATTAGATAAACATATACGGTTAGGTCTAGTACGATCGATCAGCAAAAAATCAATATTTTCAACCGGCTCATGAACCATGTGTCCATTTCATATAATTTTGATAAAATGTTCTTCACAGGATTCTGAATAAAGTTACTAAAGACTATCTATCTATATCTTACCATTTCAGAGTCCGTAAAGGACAAATAAACAAACAAACACTGACTTTGATATATATAGATGATAATAAGGTGATGATGGGATGATAAGTTGATAATTAGGAACCAACTCAGTCTTATGCGCTATTTATATCAAGCAGAAGTGATAAGGAGGTATATAAAGCGACGCCTATCGGATACACTATTGCCTGCTACGGCTGCTAGCTACACATTGGTATGCGCCAACATGTACTGCGTATTGGTTTAATTGAGTACGTGGGAATATTCTGCGCCACGACAGGTTCGACTAAAGGTTGCGCGTCGAAGCAAGCTGCAGAGTATAGCACACATCGAACGTATGCTAATGACAAAAAAACAAGTCCAATGGAATATGAACTATTTTTGAAAACTCTTTAAAAAGATGCACAGTACCTAGTATAGCCCAGAATGTTTAATATTACACAAAATGTACCTCATAAATCTGATTCAAATTTAGCCACATAATGAGTATACCTGTTACGTGATCATTATGTCGTCATGTTATCACATTGTCTTTATAATAACTTATCAGTGTCATTGACATCTTGGTATCCATTATTTGTGGTTGAAAATAATAATATATCCCCAACCCAATATTTCAAATAATCTTGAATGTGTTTGAATCTATCGGTCGATATATAATTTAACATTTTCATAGGTTACGGGGCTCTGGATTCAAAAATCACAATTTCAATCTATGAATTGATTATGAATAAGTACGTTTTTGTGAATACGTGAATTAAACTTTGGTTGGATTAGATCGATTTTTAATTTTATGCATTAACATACCGAGTATTATGATGATATTGGGTGACTCATTGCCCAACGATCCACAACAGAATCCACTTGTTGATTCATGTTTCGTGTATACTTCAGAGCGTAGAACGAATAGGGGAGGTGAAATAAGCCTCAAGAATAGACAAGGCCCTTTCAAACTGAACTGAAACAATCATTACCTCTCTCTAATAATATCTTACAATGCACAACCAAATAGCTGTTACTGAAGTTGGACTGTACTCAAAGGCAGCCTTCTGTTCCAACACAAAGTGCATTCCAGTTGAATCAAATAGTTCAGTATTGGCCAACGTTAAACTATTGCACAAACCAAATATATTAATGACTAAGGCTGAAAATGTTTGAAATATACCCGAAGCTGAGATTGAATGAAAAAGTGATGGCAACATTGAAAATTAATTCAATATAAAAAATATAGAAAAATCAATATATTAAACCAAAGGCTAGACACGATGATTTAAAGAACTACTTCTTTCTTCACGCAATTTTGTGATTCATGGGAAAGATGATCCATATAACTCCATATAACTTAAAAAACGCAAATATTAATAATAAACCAATCCACATTCTGTTCAGAATATAAACATTTATGAAATCTAATGGCATACAGATTAAACGCAGATTACGACACTCACGAAAAAGCACAAACTTATTTTTATGAACATAGCTACGGAGCACTTCAGTATAAATGCAAACATGGCACTAATTAAATCCTCTGAAAAAGTTCCTCCGTACGCGACAAGCGTTAAATGCGATAGAGTTTACGTTGCAGCGCTCAAACAGATCTTTGCTTTTCAAAGATTTTAGTGGTCTAAAGCAAGTTAGAAGGTGGTGAAGACACCAACACCAATGACCAAGTAATTGGAGGTGTTTTTGCTTGATGTTGAAAGACTTTCAACTTAGTTGACCAAATGGCTTGTAACATTGAAAACCAGGACGTGCTCTTTTTAACTTGAAAGGGTTTAAAATATTTTTGTTAATAGTGATCGCACTTCAACTACTATTCGGTATTAAAAAGTTATACTTTCTGCTTGCATTATCCATAGCCTTATTTTCCGGGAAACTGATGCCAACACTATGGTGCACGGGTTTTGTATATCCAACAATATTTTTATTCAACGAGTCCAGCTGTGCAGGTTAGAAATGTAATAAAAGAATTCTAACGGACGAAATGAAATGGAGATATCAAGTTAATGGCAAAAACGATAGATTGAAAAACGAAAAGTCACGTTGGCCACCAGCAACGAGGGCCAAACTTTGTTGTGGGATTGCTGTATTTGAAGTTTACTCGTGGAACGAAATAAAATGGAAAGTCAAATGATATTGTAGAGTCAATACGAATAAGTGAGGCAATACAGTGGAAATACAACATGATGTCAAACCAATCTAAATCAATAAAACTAAAATTAATTGAAATGCCGTCAGTATTTGTGTTCAATTTCCGTAATAGTACATTCCTACAAGTCTGTTCTAAACATAGTTCCATATAATATTAGTTTCAATATAGTTATACTGTATTATATCTTTTATGCAAAATATGATCCTAGGAGGAGGAGTAGGAGATAATGACGTATGCCTTCAACCCATTGATGGCCCACTACTGAGCACACTCTCCTCAACACTGAGGAGGTCTAGAGCATACTCCACCACGCTGCTCCAGTGCGAATTGGTGGAGGGGTTAGTGGC
>DWJN01007387.1:0-10020 GCA_018248895.1 Carystus phorcus
CACTACCAATACTAAAGAACCTAGGATATGATAAGGAATAAATTACGGCACACACTCATAGCCCCACATTAGAACACCACGTGTCGTAGACATGGACAACACAGAAATACACACACCCAGACCGAGAAAAGAAATTTATACCCATCATTCAAATTTACGCCTCGCTGCGAATCGAACCCAGGACCCTTCGAACGGCGGTCCGGCATGGTAACCATTACGCCACGCGGGTCGTCGTATTATTAATCTGATTTTAAACTCACAGGTTACTAGGAAAAAAATGGATTAGTTCTGATCCTTAATATGGTTCACCAGAACTATAGGCATATGCTCAAAATGTATAATAGCAGTCCCGACCCTTGCATAATATATGCATGCATGCATTAAACGTCGTTAGTGGACCGTGATCTATGCAAGTAATTACGTGCCTTGTGCTACGTGAGGGTCATTAATTGGAAATTGAGAATTTATCCATTTGCGAGATTGGATAGGAATTCTTGGGTTTTGGGAAAACAATGTTTTATTAAGCCGTAATTGTAAACTCTATAAGTAATATTGGAAATATTAACGGCTGTATTGAGGCGGCCAAGTATACTGAAACCTGATCTCATGCTTGCAAGGTGACTTAAGAGGCCAAGATAAGTCGGCTTTCTTAACGGCAGGGCTTCGTATAAGGATTATTTTGTCAAAATTATAACTCTTAAAATATATATTCTGTTATTCTTATATTATTTATATATATTCTATATAGCTAATAGATGTCCCGGCACATGTTATCTCTCATATAAAAAGATTTCATTTCTGACGAATCGCTTGTGAATCTAAACCGTTCTAAAGTCCATGACCCATCGTATAAAAGTTTAGGAGGAGTTCAATGGCATACATACTAACAGAAGAATTATATATAAAGAATTTCTGATTACGAGCGTCTCTGAACATTTTGAAGTGGTCTTAATGCAGACTTTTTAGAACTCAACTTTTCAGAAGAATTTTGGTATTGAGAGTTACAAATATTTATAATCGTCATTCAATCATTCTATTTTATTTGAAACAATCCCTTGTTTGAGATTTCTTATTCTTGTAATACTTTTACAAAGCCCACAAATGTTCATTACGGTTCCCTTCCAGTTTCGTTATGCTTCAGACATTTAAAAATCCCATACATTATTCGCTTACGAGGACGGCTCGCCGCCGCGAGAAATGTTTGCACGCTCCTAATGAGATACGAAATTATTCATTTTGCTTAATAACCGCGTTAAGTTTGTGATTCATGTTTTATTTTTATTGATATGGCAATGCTTTTTGTTTATGTGAGTGGCAAAGGAGGAGACGGGCTAGATGATGGTATGTTACCGGCGCCCATGCGTTGCCGGCCAAGAAAGAAAGCAGAAGAAAGTAAGAAAGAAGAAAGGAATAGACAAGAAAGAAGACAAAGCATTGGCTCTTCTCTTCCACCCGGAACGTGACTTATTAACCAGGTGGGCTTCACGAAATGACACCAGTAATAATAATGATGTGAACAATACAAATGTAAAATAATTTTAAATGAAATAAAATCATCTTGATCATAAAGCAGTCGCGAACCTAGTATTGAACTGCTCTATGCTCGAAATTTAAATATAGAAGAAAAAGAAAATGTTTGGAATATAAATGACAGTTCAATACTAGCTTCTCACCACTGCTTCAGGACATACCGAAAAAAGAGCATTTTATTTTTAAAGAAACCAGAAAGGAATCGCTTTCAACAGAGTAGCAGGTGACCACATCAGAGTAGTTCGTAACAAATGACTTAGTAAATACTACCAAGCCGTTAAGCTTCTGTCACGTCTTACGACGTCCAGATTTGCCATTAGATTGATATCTGTTTTCTAAGCCGTCACAATACGGCATGATCTGAATCATATCGGCAGACCAGGAGAGGAGGAGATAAAAACTGGTTTGCGTGGCCCATGTACTCCTAGTAGAGCTACACGTAAAGAATAATTTAAGTAATATTATCCGTGTTATTAATAAGGTACTTAAAGCGGTAAAAGCTTGGAGACTCGCGTTCATCCTAAGCGACCGAGTTACGTACATATGGACGAGATCCGTACCAAGACGGAAGCGTCAGTGGCTAAAATTTCTTAAGCGTTTTCCGTGCTTCCGAGAGCACGTTAAGCCGTCGGTCTTGGTTGCTATATACACTTATATTATAAAGAGGAAAACTTTGTTTGTTTGTAATGAATAGACAACTGGACTGATTTAAAAAAAAATCATAAATCATAATTATAATAACAGGTGTAAATAACATAATCTATATGGCAAAACAAGTCAGGCTCACCTAGTCGTATATAAGAATCATAAAGCCATGTCGAAGTTTCCTTTCTCTGTAAAGAGGTATCTGAAGTTATATTTTTTATCAACAACTAAAAAGAACTATTCAAATCGTTTTCTATTGAGTTTATTTAATGACTAACATTTATTGATTTCTTACTTATTCTTTTATAGAACCCTGGATGTTTGAAAGGATAAAGAAATAAATTTAAGTTATACTATTCCTATATTTTACTTTACCGTTAAGCACACAGGTGGAACATGTTTAAACACATTACGCGAGAATTGCGCCGTTTTGAAACGTACTCATTTGGCTCCGTTCCATTACGTCATGCATATGCAAAGCTAACTGCTTGTAGCTTATGGAAATCCTTTATTTTATGCTTGCTTAGTACTTAATATTATTGTTAAGTATCGCATGAGAAAATTTTGCTTTTGGTCTTGAAACACTATCGCAGACATTGTTCTAATTATTCGGTGAGCAAAGTTAATTCTGTGCAGATAAAAGACGCATAAAATTAGCTTAGAAATTTCGTCTTTTTATGTAATGGCACATAATTTTATGAATAGGATGTTGTAAGCATGTCGTTGTAGCAACATGTCGTTATTTTTTATGATAGTAGGATTTCTCATAATGATTATTTAATTGTTAATTTGTTAGTATTATTACTGGTATTATTATCTTCCCGTAGGTAAGACCTGCCTGTTTACCTTCTTGTTTAAGTCGACCTTTAAATGACTTGTCGTATTCCAGCTCGGATTTGAGGGCCGCTACTTTCTTTCTTCTATTGCAGTTTTTAAAGTAAAATTTGCCTAATACGGGAAGTAAAAAACTAACAAGAGACAACATTAAATAATATTAGTAGCGGTGATGAATTCTTATGATATTTTCACAGAGTGTTTTGGTTCCACGGAACAGTGAGAATATTTTCATAAAATAATTGTATTCTGAGAAACGGTGAGCATTTCTTCATGAAATCATTTTGTTCCGCGGAACCGTGAGAGGCTTTTCACAGAATTATTGGAACAGACGAAAAGAGAATGGCGAACATTTTTCATGTAGGTAATCAATGAGTTATATGATTTAATTCCCCCATCCCGTTTCTACCATTGGATGTCGGACGGCGAGTATCCATCCCTACGACATAAACCTTCCTTCAGTACGAACAGCTTCGCTTTGTTAATTGTTGTACATCGCAAAGGACTGGAACAACTTGCCTGCAACAATTACAACTCCAGTCTTCAAGTGAAGAGTGAATATTCTTTTACTAATGCGCAGACGGGATTGTGGTCAAACATCAAGTTATGTAAATAAAGTTCCATGGTACTCATTTGAGAAAACCTAGCCTAGATGATGTCTAGCTACAGTAACTTCTGACTATACTATATCATTCTTTAATATTGAAGATACTTTTAACCGTCACCGGACTAGACACCATTTTTCTTCAGCGGAGTTCAGATAAAAATTAATCCGGCAAAAAGCCTCAAAGCCACATGTTGCTCGCAGCTTCAAAGCCAGTGTAATTAAATTTCGCCCGCTCTGCCCAGCATAAAGCGGTACAGAAGTAAATATTGGCACAGTGACGGAAACCACTACATGCCTCAATGGAGGGTTCCCTCGCTTATTGGACTAGAATTGTTAATTGGATCGTGTGATGATCAGTTGCATTTGAAACCGGATGTTGTCCAAAATTGGTTTTTATACGCCTTATTCAAAATGTTTTAATTTACGGTTTCGGTTTCGGATAATTCTTAAGGAAATTTTGTAATTAACTATAGACAATTACCGCCTTATTACAAAATAGGGTCTAAACTACGATTATCAAGGATAGGTTTATCTTTCATACTATACTTTGAGCCAAGGTTAATTTTACTTGGTCTGATAGGAGTGTAAACCGGTACTTTGCTAGTCCACGTTTTGTAATAAGGCCGCTAAAGTCTACTTCTTCTATTTTGCTTCTTCTTTTTACTTCTTTTTGTTCTGCTTCTTGTGCTGTTGATCCCCATGTTCTGTATTGACAATTTAGCATCTAGCTCGTCTACTTATTTTTCAGCTATTCACATATATAAAACACTCCTTTTAAAATCAAGGGAAAAAAAAATCTACATATTTCAGTCATTGTATTGAAGAGGCAGAAGTAAAGCGGGTCTCTAACTTCACTATAATAGTTGAATAATTCAACAACACGTTGGTGATCTCTTCATAAACCGTTGACCGTCAAAACCGGTATAACCAATAGGTAAAAAGTTATTAAGTAACATAAATAATACAGACGAATTGAGAACCTCCTTTTTTTCTGATAAAAAATTCCTTACATATCTGGCATAAATAGCAGCGTGGTAGTGTGACGTAGGTAAGGTTGCCAAGATTTACACTACAAAATATAGTACGCGTCAAAAAAATATAATATTGTATTAGGGCGGAATAAAAAATAGAATAAGTTTATATTTTTCCTCATTTATTATTTAAAAAAACTATATTATTTATTAATTTTAGTATTGCAAAATATATATTAATCTATTGTACTGAAATAAAGTATTATTGTGTACACTATGTCTTCAACAGTATTCCCACTTCTTCTACTGAGTCCCGAAATATAATACTTACAATACTAAGGTATATTATAGTAGGGTTGGCAACCATAGATCTAGGCATCCTCAGTACTGAGGAGACACTCGTGTACTGTAATGGACCTCTAGTGAATTAAATACGACGATACTAAAAATAAAATAATAACAACTGTCAAATAATCATTTATTAATATTTTACATCAATTTATACACTATAATTATATTAAGAACGTTAAATTTACACCCCATTAATCGTTTAAAACAGCCATATTCCCTTAACGTCTAAATTCGATTAGATATAAAAGATTTGACACTTATATTATATTTTTGGGTTATTGGGATGCGAGTTGAAATAGTTTTCGTTAATGTTTAAACCCATGTGCCCTGGGGGAACCGTTTAAAGTTCTTTATTATACCTGATTATGGCGTGAATTCGTGAGATAATGAATTTTATATTAAAGGATACAAAATGGTATAACCTATATGAAATAACTCAATATAAAATAGTGATGTTTTCTTGATAACAGCTAAAATATTAAGTTACGTTTGAAATCATAGAGTAGCACTAAATTATAAAATTTATTTATATGACTGTTGAAAAATTGCATTATAATATAATGTTAATAAAACGAAATATTATAAATAATTATAACATTGTTAACATAGTCGTATTGCAATTATTTATAAATCTGGCCGACATATGAGCAAAAGAACCATCTGTTGGTGAATGGTACCATTGCACATAGACATTAGTGACACCAAACATCCATCCAAGAAAAAGGAGAGAAGACAAAGGACTCTAGTCCCAAGACTCAATTTGTTCGGCGTCTGCACAAGCAAGAGAGTGGTGGCTGGCTGATATATTAGGTAGATAATTAAAAAATAATATATTACAATCACATAAGTAGGCAATAGATGAAAAACCTAAAATTTTAGACCATAACAATGTAATTAAATAACTTATTAAAAATCAGCGATGCGTCGCGATAGTTTTTACTTGTTAAATAAATTATAAGTTAACAATGTTATAATTCTTTTAACGATAATTTAATTTACAAACACAGAATAATTAAATATAGAATAACTTCTTGTCTTCATTGTGGTAGCGTTGCATTCTTTATGTAAAAATGTATTATATTTTATATACATATTTTTAATCTACTAACACACATTTTTTATTTGGTTGACACTATTATGTTAAATAATAAAAAATGTATGCTATATTTCAGATACAAAAACACACACACTAAATTGAAATTTATTTAATTATAATTTTATTAATTTAAATTTGATTTAATCTTGTTAGTGAATTATTAGATTTACAATGTAACATGTTTTATAATCTATTGCACAGCTATTTAAAAACAATCAGCTTTTATTAACATATGTATCTCCAAAATATTCTAGAATTTAATAATAATAATTTATTAGTATTAATAATTCTAAACCTGTAAAAAGTTTTACGCTGTACACACACATACACATACTTATTGAAATTCTGAACACTATCAGACCACCTCTCTAGGAACTTAATATTCATATCTCTATAATTCTATGTGAAAATTGTATGTTAATTTTATTTCGATAGTAAATTTTACTGAAGTTTAACACATCATATGACTACTACTAATTATATTTCGATCAGAAAACAGATGGAAATTTCTTATTAATTTACATAAAATTTACATTAACATCACTGTCGCGTCTTTCATTTACAAAATATACAAAAATTACTCTTGTCACATAAATTAATGACTAAACTACTTTGGTCAAAGCTAATCATGAAGACCGGATTAACGTCATATATTAATCAATTAATATTAAATATTAATGTTTAAAATCATTTATTTTCATGTAGTTATCTTTTAAATTTTATACATTCTGAAACCTTTTTTTAAACGCAATACATAACTATAATTAATAGTATGATTTTTCTATAATTTTTGCATTTTTTTAGAATTTTTGTTAATTATATGCTATGAATTTAACATAAATTATAACAGTCACATCGAATATATCTTAACCTAATTCTATACATTCAACTTAAGACCTTAATATGAGTTATTATTAGGACTATTATCATTTGAACTGTTGAGTAAACTAGTATCTGCAGTATCAGCTGATTTAGTTTCAATAACATTCGAATTGATTTCATCTCTAGAATACGACAAATCATTTGTATTTACAATATGATTGTCATTCTCTTCTACATTATTTACAGATACATCTAAATTCCTATCTACAGTTTCACAGTTCTCTGCAATACCGTCGTCTGTTTCTTTAGAATGCACAGACACAGATTCCTGTTCTACAATAACTTCAACGACTGGCTTAAAACTATCTTCTTTGTTAAACTTGGGTAAATCAGGTGGCCGTACTGTCGAAAGGGTGCTGGAGAGAAATGATGTTTGCAGGTTGTAACCGGGTAATAATTTCGGTTGTAGTGGTAACATTAGGTCTAAGGAGCCCGTGGTTGCAGGTCTCGGTTGCAGGGGTGGAGCGGTCATCAGAGGTGGTTGCAATGACGCTAAAGATATGGCACCGCATTGCGTATTGATGATTGGACTCTCAACTGTAAGAAATTAAGTTAAATTAGGACTATGTTTTAAACTTGATTGTATGGACTATGAATGAAGAAGATGAAGGTATGGGTAAAGTAGATAAAGGATTTACATGAGGAATGTAAAGTTCTGACGAGGTTTATCAAATGAAGAATGTAGAAGTTGAAAATGTTGAAGTAGCTACGGTGAATTTATTGTAATGCAGTTTCTACCTATAGGTGCTCGTGCTTGCAATGGTTGAGAGGTGGCTGGTGGTCGTAGAAGATTCGGTGGGCCTTGCAATGCAATGCTAATCATGTTCATTCCATTTACACCTGGAAAAAGTTAACCGTTTACGTGATTAATCGAGACAAATGATTATAAACATATTATCACTATCACATTCAAACTCGCATTGAAATTAGCAACAAACACAACCGGAGAATTTGAATTTCATACATCTGTAACGACTATGATCGAACTAAGTTCCCGAGCGGCTTGTCTAACAAGATCACTATCATTTTAACAAGGGTCGTGAATTGACTTGAATGGTAACATTTGATGTATATTATTATTTATATTTTCTTCAAATGTAACTGTCACCATTATTGATTCTACTTCCCCTGCTTGTGGTGCACCCATTAGAACAACAGAGGAGACTATGGCACGTTACGTTACGTTGAAGGTTTCTGGGTTTGGTACGATCCAGTTTAATCCCTAATCCTTACGTTAATCATGTATTGTACTAGAACTTCATGAACATCTAGCGGTAGTAAGAAAATGGTTACTTTTCTACTTATCTATTGTGAATTGGTAATATTAATAATTAACAATATGCTGTTTAAATCCCTTTTTGGAGGACTTTATGAAGTGAAGTACTTAATTCGTTTAATCTGGCTGTAGTGAAGTCGCTACGTGAAAATTTTAATAAGGAATTTTAATAGATATTTTAATTATAGTAACTGACGGTGGACTATACTCATATAATTTGACTTGAGACAGACAGGATAGGCTACCTTTATTGAACATTTAACTGTCTCTTTTACAATTCAACAATTACCACTGCACAAAAACAAAGCGGTCGACAACTCGCTATCTAGTTTTCTAACTTTACACTTGAAACATGTTAAAACATTTCATTTTTTATTTTAAAGGAGCTAGCCAATTCAGTAAATAACCAAAAGAAATAAGTCACGCCATCTGATGATTAATTTTCAAAATAATTTCAACAACTCACGCCATCTAGGGACAGCCTTTGGAATTGTTTTATTCCCGTACTTACCAAATTTGCTGTTCCCGGGCGCGAGGTCCTTCAGAACGACAGGATGTTTCACAGCGTTTACGCGGCGATTGGAGGCGCCAGTGTCGCGTTTTCTTCGCGGTTGCTCCACAGGTAGAACTCTGCGCCTCTTCTTGGGTAATTTTGACCGCGCCTGCCAACAGATGGCGTTTGAAACAGGTGTTCATTACATGTGTAACACAGTCATAGTTTATAGTAAGCTTTTATTTTTTAGCTAGTTTCAATAACCTACAATTCAATAACATAAACAAATAATCAAATAAATTTCAAGTGTATTTTATATAAAGTTATTCAATGTTTCTAAAAACATTCGGAATTTAAGACTTGTCTACTGTATAATATCTATAAATTATTAATTCATATAGAATATACTTAAAAAACCAACAATATTTATTCCAATTTCAAGTGTTAAAATAGTGTACTTAAATGATAAAGATATGTAATAAAAACGATAGGTAATATGAACATAATATTTTACATAACCCTTAGATAAAGTAAACCACGTTCCCATTTCCAAGGATTATAAATAGACCACGTTCCCGCGAGAATAATAAACCAGTAATTAAATATTATACACGTCTTTTAAAGTTAATTAAGTAGTGAGGTAACTTGACTATTCTTTGTGTGTACAGTATGAGATATATGTTAATGGAAAAATATGGGACATACAATTCCTTGGAAATGTGGACAATTCCTACAATATGTAGATAGGCAATGTATATACATATTTCCGTACCAGGCGTGAATAACTTTACAAATCAAAAATGCACATTTTTTAGGGCAGCCATTTTTTAGTTTAAGTTTCATCTGTAAATTCTGATTTTATCTCAATAAATAAATTTTCTCGATTCAGTTGCTTTGAGTCTTCAGATCACTATGAATTAAATAGCGTTTGGAATTATTATATAACCTAACCTAACCTAAATCGTATTTCTCAGTTCACTAATGTTCTTATTTGTTTTATTCAGACAAAATAATAAATTATTCAGAATCGTCATATCAAAATATTTTATCTCGGCTATAACAATCAAGAATTTTTGTAAGAGAATAAGTTGTGTGTCTCATTAAAATT
The DNA here is from genome assembly GCA_018248895.1 of Carystus phorcus. Taxonomy (NCBI): domain Eukaryota; kingdom Metazoa; phylum Arthropoda; class Insecta; order Lepidoptera; family Hesperiidae; genus Carystus; species Carystus phorcus. Next base: position 9,794 of record DWJN01007387.1, read on the forward strand.
AAGCTCCTAGCAAAAATCAGCTTTATAGTTTTCAGTTCTAAAAATGGACCGGGTCTCCTGGGCTAATATGTTCGGAATTGTATATACTCGTATTATTTCCCAGTAATCGTGTACGATTCCTAGATTCCATATATCTCCACTGACAAATTCCTAATCTTATACTAATATATAAAGCTGAAGAGTTTGTTTGTTTGATTGTTTGAACGGGCTAATCTCAGGAACTACTG